>JAOVVB010270244.1:0-18218 GCA_028570985.1 Heterobranchus longifilis | reverse complement strand
CATTAAAAACATTTAAACGGCGGTGAAAACAGACTGCAGGACAAATTCAAAGGTGAACTCTCTCTTGGTCTGAGACATAATCCATTTTCACATCTGCAGCCTCCAACATTTGGGTTTAATAATACTATATATATATACATATATATATATATATATATATATATATATATATATAAATAAAAACAAAATGTTCTGTAGTAGGAGACCTTCCAACACATGTTACATTTCTGTTGTTTAACTCATCTAAATGAAAGAGTTCAGACTTACCTCCACCGTTTGTCTCTGTGTCTGTTTTCACCCTGTGTCTCTGTGTCTCTGTCTTCACTCTGTCTCTGTCTTCACCCTGTGGCTGTGTCTCTGTGTATCTGTCTTCACTCTGTCTCTGTCTCTGTCTCTGTCTTCACCCTGTGTCTCTGTCTGTTCCTCCTGTATCACAGGGAGGGGCAGTGTTTTATAGTTTGACTTCTGTCATTATTTCTTTGACAAAATGTGTTTTCAATATTTTTCCTGAGTTAAAACATGCTGTAAGTGGTATTTCATTATTATTATTTTTAAATAAGTGTTAAATACATTCAGACAGCAATCACTGATATAGAGTGTTTGTCAGTAACATGGGTCCTCTGCTCTGCAGGATACAGAAAATAAATTTTCTGGTCTCCCGTTCCCATCCAATCAGGAGAGAGGATTCCAGAAATGTCTTATCTGTTTCCTGCAGCGTGGAGGGACTGAGACCCACTGACCAAACACTCTATATCAGTGATGGCTGTCATAAGGTAGAGCTATTTAACACTTATTTTAACAAAGTGTAAATCACTTACAGCACCTTTAATATTGCTGTACGGACATGTTTTGTGGTCACTATACGTTTCCCCCATGTCTCAGTTTGTCAGTTGGTGCTTCTCTCCAGGTTAGTGTTTCAATGCTTCAGTTCTGTTGTGTTGACCTATTTTATGGGCACAGAAATATCAGAAATATGTTTGTTGTTCCCAGAGCACATTCTCAATGGTAACAGGGGAAATTGGATCCATTGCAGCCATGCTTTCCCTTTCTCCATTACATGACTTTCTGTGGACATTGCTGACAGTGGATCTGAGAGTAATATTTGGTGCCCCCAGTGGTAGTGGTATTAAAAAAAATGTTTCTCTTGTTATTTTTTGTGTACAGTATACAGAGAATATCCTGTATATGTAGCTCTTCTTCAGTGGCCACACACTATTCATACAAGAAATGTTGATGATGCAATGCAATCCAAACATACCACAGATAATATATATTACAATAAAACCATACTGCACAATCAATAAACTGCAGGCCAGTGAGAGAGGGATGACACTGCGATTGCTGTGACCAATTAATCACCAAAAATGACGACAAATCCAGCCGAATAATGCCATCTAAAATATAACACCAACACTAGGACAATAATTAAACACAAAGCAAAACTTACAATACATGTCAGTCAATACTTGAAGAATAATATCATAACACAACAGGAGGACAACAATGGAAAACTCATGCAGTGAACAGGGCTCTGCCAATAATATTAGCCCATATGTCAGCATACTGATGTCAATACTTGAAGAATAATATAACAACACAACACGAGGACAACAAACTACTGATGTCAGTACTTGAAGAATATAGTAACAATAACACAAGGACAACAACAATGCAAAGCAAAACTCATACAGTGAACGGCACACTGATATATGTCCGTCAATACAGCAGGCAGCACTTGAAGAATAATACATGTGACTCACCGATATGCTAGCAGCCGTTAGCTACTTGTGGTTGAATTAACTTTTTTTTATCTGGTCCATCTTGCGGTGTGATTAAATCACCCGGTTGATGTGGTCTCAAACGTTTTATTTCCCATTTGTTCACGGTGTAAAGTGCTAAAACATGCTGTAGTTAAATAATCCACCCGATTCATGACTACTGTTAACATTAGCAGTTAGCTAGCTAGCTAGCAAGACACGCTTCAATCTGAAAGTTTGCGTTGACCATGTGCGTACACGCGCATGCGCATACGTACTGCAGGTACAGAGCGGAAACAGTGGAATTCACAGGCGAAATTCGCCGGCGAATCTTCGCCTCCCGTTCACTTCCTTGAGCGAAGGGGCGGAACTTCGCACCGCATAGAGTTCAACTGTGTTGAACTTTGACCGGCGAATTTCGCCTCAGAATTCACGCATGTGTGACCGCACAGACGCATAATTTACACACTATAAAGCAATATTTTTTTCTAGGGAAGAAGTTGGAATAAGAATGTAATGGAAAATTCAAACATTTTATGAAGTAGACAAAGTTGAGTTTGCAATTAACTTAAAGAGCCTATATGGTGTTTTTTAGTTGTTACAAGACATATCATGAGTGAAATGAGCAGTCAACACCATGGCTGAGTAATTCTGCGTTGAAACTGCAGTGTGCTAACAACAGTCTCAAAAATCCAGATTTAGGCAGCCAGGTTTTATGACATCATATGTACCAAGGAAACGATCAAGTCACTTGGTGGGCGGGGCTTGAGGCCAGATCCAGAATTTCATAATGAGGGAGAAGAGTAGGCCTAGATGTGCTTCCAGCCCCTTTTCATTTTATTCATATTTTCTGTGGGAAAACCATGTTAAACAAAATATTAGTCTTGTAAACTCTGCACTTTATAAGGAGTACTCAGTACATTAACGCAATCTTATTTTTAATTTCTATTTTTATCAGTTTAATAGCACATTCATATACCGTCTATACTGTGAACACTTGCACATTCCTGTCAATATTCCCTGTATAACTATGCAGCTCTCATACAGAACGTAATGTTTACATATTCCTTCTGTAATATTATTTATACTTGGAGTTAATTACGCCACCTGTCTTTGGAGCTTTCTTTTTCACTTGTACATCATGCTCTTTGCTTTTGTTGTTGTTTTATTTTTGTTTTGTGTATACTTTTTGTTTTGTGTTGTTTCTTGTTATGCACCGTGACATCATGACAAATTCCTTGTACGTGAAAACTACTTGGCAATAAAACTGATTCTGATTGTGATTCTGATTAGTCATAGCAGAGTTCTTTTTTTCTTTTTTTTTTTACATAGGCCTACTTTAAAATGTGTCTGGAGGAGATCTTTAAGCCCAATACATTTTTGTGTCAGACATAGAGAAGCCTATAACTCCCTCTGGCTGGGCAGTGCCTCACTGACCCTCTAATGCAAAAACACCAGAAAGACGAAGGTCCAGTAGATGGCCATAATAATACTCTACTGCCATCATGTGGCAAAGAGCATCACTTACACCCCCACCACAGCAATATTACACTATCTGTTGTTGGTGTTTCCATGGCAACAACCTTCTGTTACCTGGTGCAGGTGAGAATCGGCCGAGGCAAACAACAGAGCACAACAGTACAAACATGAACAGCCTCTTCTCCAGGTACGAGTCAGGGTTTTATGTTTCACATCATTCAGAGAGACACTTTTAACAGCTCCTCTCTAAGTGGGGGAACTTTGGCTAAAGATATCCTTGACTTTTCTCTTGATTTGTCCCAGCAGGGATGTCCAGGTGAAGAGCATGGAACAGACGGTGAAACATGCCGAGAAGTACCTGGGTGACATCTGCTCCCTGCTGGCCTCCTACACCAGGAAGACGGCCAAGCTCCGAGACAAAGCAGACCTGCTGGTGGCTCAGCTCTTTGACTTCTCCAGCAGAGAGGACCCCGAGTTCCAGATCGGCCTGAAAAACCTGGCTGAAGACCTGGCCATGGTGCAGGACTACAGGCAGGCTCAGGTCAGGGATACCAGCCCAGTCGCCAGAATAAAATGTTGCCGTTTCTGCACACCACGGAAATGTTACTTTTGTATGTTTCATACGTATATATCAATGTTTCTTAAGTGTTGTAGTTCAGATCTGGCCCTTGGTATAGGCCATACAGGCGATCGCCTAGGGCACCAATGTGTGGAGGGGGCACCGTGCCACCAAGAAAGAAAAGTTAGGTTAGATATTAGAAAATTAGATGTGTAGCTAAAAAAAAAAATACAATTATGGGCAACACTGATCTGATATTTTAAGTTTTGCCGAGTCTGTTTTGTTGTGTAGCGTGCGGCGGACCTGCGGGACCGCCAATCCACTAAGCTACCGCACAGCAGCAACAGCAGCCACATGGTCGTGTCTAGATGGTAACCCAAGATTTGCGAAAGTCTTGTGAGAAGGTTAAGGTTAGGCATTGACCTCGAATGGTTAAGGTTAGGATAAGTCCTCGGAAATAAGTCTTGTTTTCACAAGTTTTCGTAAGGGTTACCATCTAGACACAACCCAGCCACATCCAGACGGGAAGAAAAGAATCGGCGTGGGGGCATCCTAAACAGATTTCGCCTGGAGCTCCAAAAAAGCTAGGGCCGGCCCTGTTCAGATCACATGTATGTGATCTGAGTTTCTCATCAGGAGGAGGGGATTCAAATCCAACAAAACCAGGTGTTTTTTAATGAAAGGTCGGGACAATAACCGTTGATTTTTGTTATTTATGTTGATTCATTTGCGTAACAAACTTCCTTATTTTAACCCAAACAACAATGTTTTTCCAAAATGTAGCCATGAGTTTTGTTGCCTAAGTTTTGTTTCAATTCAAAAAACTCAAACGTCATAGTTTGGCATGTAATAATGATTTGGGCAAAAAAAAGAAAAAAGAAAAAAGGTGCTATTTATATGCTTTATCATGAGCTCACGGTGATATGTGCTACATATGAAACGTACAAATGTAACATATAACGATGCAAATTCTGGCGACTGGGTTGGGGAGACTGTAGTTAAGCATGCATCAATGTGCTTGATTTTTTGCATCAAACTCCTGTACATGTGGCTGTTGTCAGGAAGAACGCTTTATTGTTGCAGGTAGAGAGACTGGAGACGAGAGTTGTTGCTCCGCTAAAAGCCTATGGAGACATAGTCAAAAATAAAAGGGTGAGTTTGGTTACAGATGTGTGCCTCCGATATCGATATATCTGCAAGAAACTAATATCTGCTGATAACCAAGACTGTCCTCCACCGGAAAAACGACACCAAAGGTCGTTTGTACAAGCAGCAATTATGACACATATTTACGTTTATTGTGAGGCGGCGCCCTCTAGTGGCCGTAGTAATTATGACGGGAGCAAAGCAGGAAGTCATGTAATGTAGTATTAAGAGTGAGAAAGTCTGTTTAGAGCGGGAGGGAGGGGTGGTTATGAACCATCTTAAATCCTTAATCTTAATGTTTCTGTGTAAATTTGATGACAGACTGAACACCAATTTGATAATCCTCCTTGTTTATCATTTTCATCATTTCATCCCATGGTAACCCTGTGTTTTGACGTCACAACACTATGAATTGTGGGTAATTGAGGCACCTAGGGTGGCCCCCAGTAAGAGACCCGCTGCAGCGTGGCGATCGACATTGCTGTCTTTAAGAGGCTGTAGCGGACTCTGTTATAAAGCAAGAGTAAATATATTGGTATCATATGAAACTAGAAGATGTAAGGAATAAATTGCCTGTGTCAGGCTAGCTTGTTGGGAAGGTGGCTACATAACGCTCTAAATTTAGGCTAAATTTTAGCGAGGGAAAAATTGGAATGCCTATTTTCAAAGGGGTCCCTTGACCTCTGACCTCAAGATATCTGAATTTCGTTGTAGACAAAAAGACAAAAAAAAGGCGGGTCTCTAAGGGTTAAAGTAGATGTGAGTAGTGGAGACAGAAATGTTAAATTAATGTGATTCCAACATGTGTGTGCACGCACTTTATGCCACCCCTGCATAAGTCAGTGCCACACTTGGGCCACCCCAGTCAAAAAAGTCTGGTAACGCCACTGGTGACAGTGACCCCCCCTGGTGATTCTTAGAGGGTTTTGATTCTTTTGATTCTTATGTTGATTACGTAACTTGCGTAATTCACGTAACATATGTCCTTATTTTAAACCAAACCAGGATGTATTTCCTAAACTTACCACCTAGTTTTGTTGCCTAAACTTAAATTTTGTTTGAATTCACAAAACTGCAACCGTACTAAATCGGTATTGGCATGTAAAAGTGCTATTTCCATGAGAAGGTCAACATTTATTCTGTTTGGCTTGGAGGGGACATATAAGAATGCATAGGTCATTTTATGTCTTTAGTCTTAGGACAGTGTTACACATATACACACATGAAAAAGACGTGACCTTTGTTTTGTGTGTATCGACCATTCAGGCAGATGTGAAGAAGTTGAGCAGTGATCTGAACAGAGAGCTGAAGGAGGTGCAGAAACTGGAGAAAATCCGACTGAGGAACCCAGCAGATCGACAGAGCATTGTATCCTTCAAATACACACATTTGACTCTTTCCATCACCGCACATTCAGGAGAAATTAGTTGTATTGACTGATTAAACCTCAATAACCAACCAAACTCCTTCTGTGCAGCAAACACAGTTCATGCCCACAGAACGTTATTTAACATTCTAGTGGAGAGGCCAAAGTTTTATTTATTATTCATGTATTGGTTTATTTAAAACAGGGACAATGTACAATAAATGTACTGCACGAGATACAGCACAATGCTAATCTGTTGTCCCTGGGTGTGTATATAATGCACATAAAAATGTGATTGGTGAGAAAATGGTTGTATTGTTGTTGTGCAGGCCTGTGACCAGGAGGGGGCACAAAAAGACATGTAATAATATCACAGTGTTGAAGCTGAATTTATATATGACACTGTCAGACAGTGTGGAACATGATGATATATACATATATATTAGGATTAATCTGTCATTTTGGTCTTAGTCGACTAAAAATTATTTAGTTGATTAGTAATTTTTTAATGCTTTTTTTCATGCTGAATGACTTATTTCCAAGACACTTCTGAGCACATCTCTGATTTAAGATTTAAAGTGGCGCTTTTTCATGATTCTTTGTGGAGAAAGTCAGTTTTACAGATCTGTCGATTAAATCAACTAATCGATTAGTCAACAAAATCATATGTATGGTGTATTGATCACATAATTGTTGTATTGTTGAATTGCTTTTTGGACCTCTGTGTTGGAAGTGTGCATGTGCAACATGGCAGTAAAGTCACCATCCCATCCTCATCACCAGTTGTTGTTTAGTGAGGAGACGGATGCACAGGTCCAAAAAGCATTCAAGCAATTCAACAATGATGTCCAATATCAATATACTGAGCGTTAGTCAATGAATAATTTCTTAAGTCGAGGACTGCACTACTACACACACACACACATGCATGCATGCACGCACGCACGCACACTGCATTTCATATATTGAGAATATTTTCTTGACACGACCTTCCAGTCTCAGGTAATGTACATGATTTTATGATTATCTTATGAATATCATCACATTACTGAACTTTCAAGCAGCTCATACTGACTATGAGGCAAAGCTTTGTGTATTATGTGTATTATGTATTCTGTATCTGTATTGTGTGTTCATTGACAGGCAGAAGTAAATGCTCAAAAGGCTTCCAACAATGCCCAGCGCAGTATCAGACAACTGGAGGAGAGCATCACAGACTTCCAGAGACAGAAACTGGAGGATATCAAAGTCAGTCTCACACTTCTACACATTCTGCACACAAACAACCTCCAGCAGACAAGGCATCAATGTCCCACTAACAACAATCACTGCCTTGTTTTTTTGACAGAGGATTTTCACAGACTTCATCACAGTTGAGATGCTCTTCCATGCTAAAGCGCTGGAGGTCTATGCACACACGTACCACAACCTGGAGGCAATGGACACTCAAAAGGATCTGGAGGTAGCTTATGCTAATGACACAGCTGATAACACTTGAAACAACAATGTGTGTTTACCATAGACTAAAAATAATGGACGTAGCCACCGTGACGTCACCCATTAGTTTGTGGACTACTGTTTTGAAGCCTCGATTTTGGCATTTGACCGACGTCATCTTGGTCTTTTGAAACCGGACATTACCATATTTGGACAAGACTGCAGAGCTGGGGAGGATGACACTAACCTTGGTTAGCATTGCTAAGCCTCTATCTTGTCGCTGGCATGCCGACCTGTCAATCACACGGTCGCCACGCCAAAACATCCCCTGCTTTATCGTCTATTTTCTTCTTAATGGGACCATAATTTACAAAATGATCATCATCATGCTGTATTGAAGAAGACTTGAAACTAGCGATTGAGACCATAAACTCAGTATGAAACCATTTACTGAGATTATAAATCAAGTGAGAAGTAGGCTCATTTTCCCATTGACTTGTATACAACTGGAAGTCGTTCCCTGCTGGTCATTAGAAAGAATTCAAGTTTAAGGCACTTCACCATTGACTTCACTTTTCAGTCCTGGAAGTTACACCCACTTTTATTTTTATTTTTATTTTTGTACAGTCTATGGTGATTACTGATGGAACTGTTAAGATAAACCCACTGTACACTACCTGCTCAGCACCATCAGCTACTTTAAAGAATATCAGACAACATTTTATGACTGAATTATGCAAAAATGCAGGAAAATCCCAGGTGTTCAATTAGACCTACTATTTACTTTTCTTTTAGTTGGAAAATATCTGAGTAAGCTCCTGTTCATACTTTAAATGTCAGTCCTGTTTTTGGAGTAAACATGACAGTCTTTATGACTCTGACTCCACAGCTGTTCAGTGGACGGATCAAGATGTCCGACTCTCTGGCTGGGCACCTGGACACTCCTCTGACCAGCTACTCTTCTTCCCTCATGAGCCGTTACCCCAGTCCTCCTCTGACCGCCCCCAAAGGACAAAGCTTCAGGTCAACGCTGGCCTCTACCACAGGCCAAAACCACAGACAACAACACAGCCAGTACCCTGCAGACACAGTCAGGAAGGTGAGCCCGTATGTCTTTGTTACCATAGAAAGACAGTCTACAGTCCTTTTAAAGGATAAACCAGAAACATCAGTTATGCTCTGATCAGTTTTGAATTTCTGTCCTGAAGGCCATCAATGAGAGAACCTGACAATTCTCACCTTATTTATTTGCAGTCTCGCAGAACTTTACGACGCCAGAGAGGCGTGGAGGAGGACGAAGAGCTGGAGGGGGAAGGAGAGGATGAAGAAGAAGAAGAAGATGAGGAAGAGGATGAAGAAGAGGAGATTTATGAGTCAGAGATAGAAGAGGGTCAGCACACCAGCAGGCAGTCTTATGCTGCTCAATATGCCCAGATGCGCAGATGGCAAAAGTAAAAACCTGTGCACGCAAACGTATGACCCAACTACTAAAACGTGTAGTTTTTTCCATATATATATATATATATGTATAATAATTATATATATAGATGTGCAGTCCTTAAAATTATATTTATATAATATTACTAATGTAAAACTGAACACACAGAAAATGATGTTTTGCTCAGATATAATAGTAATTGCTCTATTTGCTTAGAACCTCTGTTTAAAAGGAGTCGGCTCGGCTGAGGGTTCCCAAAATAAACTCACTATGATACATTATGTTTCATTTTCAAAATGACAAGTCTTGTCATGTTGTGAAGGAAAACATAATGAGATGCTGGCTTGCAGGTAGAAAACAAATGCAATATTTTTCTTTAAAGTAAAAAAAAAAAAAAAATTCAACATTCTGGCACGTCTCGACTTTATAAAAGCCAGCAGTCATTTGACTGACAGGTTTCAATTTACTGCTAAAATGAACAGAGTTATAGTCATTTCTACACAAGAAAGGCCTCCATTATGATTTTCTCTACAGGCTCCAATTCCATTTTTTAATATGTTTGCATATGAGAATAATGCACTTCTCACCTACACATCACTGTGCTGCAAATGAAATCAGATGGAAGTCAAATCAAAGACGTGTCACACCTCATCCCACTGGCCTACTTCTACTTCTGTTTGAAGATCTCCTGTTCTCCTGCAGCTGACAGAAGAGTCTCCAGAGACACGGCAGAGAGATGTTACATATGGAGGATACAACCTGCCAAAATCAAAAATAAATACATGAATAAATAAATGCATGCTCAATACATACAATAATATGCCATTAAATGTACCAAAAATAATATCTCCTTCTTTATTTACCTTTGTATTAATTCCCCTATTTAATTGTCCCTTTTATTAATGTATTATTCATTTTTTAATTGATTAATTTATTTTTTTATTCTAAATTTATTCTTACATTTATTTATTTATTTTCTGTATTAATGCTCCATTTGCATTTCCCCCCTATTTATTTCCCCAAACTTATTTATTTCTGTATTTTTTTCAAATTATTTTTCTTTTTACAGGATGACCCTGACTATGACCATGTCTAATTTCATGTGATTTTACTGTACAGTTTTTGAGAAATTTAAGGGAAAGACAGCTTTTACGACAGTTCAAAGATGATTATTTGATGATATTTAACTTTTTAAATAAAAAAAACAGTACAGTAGAGTAACTTCAATTTTGTTTTTTACTTATTAAATGTATTAACTAACACTTGTCATTTTTACCCAGACAAGTGACCTTTGTGTCTGTGTGAAAAGTAAATTTACTTGTCCGAAGGACAAGTTCCTCAAAAAAATAGTGTAGATTTTTAAACCTCAGTAGAACATCATGTGCAACCTGAAAACCTGCAGCTGAGCCAATGAGAGGGCAGCATTACCGTGTGTCCACATGATGTCTGCTGAGCAACGCAACACTTCAGTGTGAAATCAGATAATAATCAGCCCAACTGACGGTCACATTTGTCAGCTTAGGAATGTTTAATATTCCATATCGTCAGAAGCGAAAACATTTGAACATAAAGGTGAAAGGAGCACATTTCACTGAATGCACTTACAGAGTGATACCACTGGGCTGCATTATACTGAAAACCAGATACACAGAGCAGGAATACTGGCTATCAGACGGAAAGGGAGATAAAAGTGTGCGTGTGTGTGTGTGTGTGTGTCCGTGTGTGTGCGTGCGTGCGTGTGTGTGTGATGCTGTCAGCCTGGTGGCACAATGAAACCTCAGTTTCTGAATCTGGTTAAATATAGCATGGTTCTTCACAGATAAAAAAATATTCTTCACAGTATTTTTTCATCACATCCATGCATGTCATTTTAAGTCATCCATGACACACTTCAAATGGCACTTTAAAAAGAAAAGAAAAAGAGAGAAAACAAGTTGTTTACGTTTAGGGACACGGTAGGAATAAAGGGGGGAGTCGAGGATCACACTCGAGGAATGTGTGTGTCGCCGGTGTTTGTGGGTTGCTGCTGTTTGTTGGAATAAAATCTGTGATGAGTTAAATCTTCTTCTAGCATGTGACGACTTTGCACAATATAAATGTACCAGAGACATACAGAGAACCAAATCCTGGCGGATGGAGGTCACAAAACGCTCATAAATGATCCTGAAATTATATATTCGCACAGAGAAAAAGCACAGGAAACTACCCCCCCCATGTCTCAATTTTCCCTTTTTTTTTTCATAAACAACACACAACAAAATAAAACAAATATAAAAACAAATGGTCTGGCACTGTGAACACTTGGCATCTGTGAAATCATGAAACAATACAACAGTGGAAATAAATGACACAAATTTTGTCGACAGCCAACGTCTTCACAGAGGCAGCACAATCAGGAGTCCCACGCTCACTCACAGCAGTACAGTAGTAGTATTAGTACCAATCGGCGCTTGATTGAAGGTGTAGTAGTAGTAGTAGTAGTAGTAGTAGTAGTAGTAGTAGTAAGTAGTAAGTTAAGCAAGAGTCCACTCTCCCTGTCTGTCTCCAGGAGACCGTTCTCGAGTCTGATTGTTAACCAACCTATAAAGTGCTTTCAAAAAATAATCTCCTCATCATCATCATCATCATCATCATCACCACCATCATCATCCTCATCTATACAATAAATCAGTACGTCAATTAGGGCAATGTTACGAGTAGGAAAGAAAAGAGAGAATTAAAAAGGGTCTATTCAGGCACGAGCGGAGAGCTCTTCTCCTCCTCTGTTCCTATTCTCTCCACAGCTTTTCTTTTTTCCTTTTTCAGATTTCTTTCTTTCTTCACTTCCTGAAGGGTGTCAATCTGCCGATGTTGTGCCAGAAGGTGGAGGCTTTGCGCTTGGGCTCAGCCAGCATGAACACCTGCTGCTGGGGCAAAGCAGTGGGCAGAGAGGGGTGTTTCTGTCGCAGAAGGAAGTCGTAGTAGGGTCTGGTCACTGCTGCAGACGACATAAACACAAAATGTCATTAAACAGGGTTCCAGCGCAGTATGGAATTTGATTTTAGTAATTTTCAGGTCTGGATAAGTATGGAAAAACAGGAAAGAGAGTATGGAAAAATATTTGTGTTTCCAGACTATTCCCCCTATTCTGCTTTCTAAAATATAAAATTCATAATTTGTAAAAATAAAGTGTGTTTTTTATGGCGTTTGGAGCCTAAATGTTTACCGCTGTGTGATGATACGTGTCCACAGGGAACGTCATTTCCACGCCTCCCACTCATTGTCTATGTAAGCAGCCGTGCGATGCATTCTGGTAGCGTCACAGCGCGTTTTGCATTGGCTGCTCCTCATTTGCATAAAGTTGAGGTCTGGGCTACTTTATGCAAATCAGGGGCATCCAGCGCAACTCGCCACCTCTGGAAAAACTTTTAAACCAGCTGCTGTCGATCTAAAATGAAGACAGATTCAGCAACTGTATGGCGCATTTCTCGCCTCAAATGTTTACAGAAACACATCTCTGTGAACTATTTTTTGTAAAATAAGAGAATGTTTCCAAACGAGCTGCCATGTTGGTCCGGTTTGAAATCCGGGAGCAGCCCACGAGTGAAAGCCTTCGTCCAATCATTTAAATTCTTTGTTGGTCATTAGTCATAGAAGATAAACTGATAATTGCTGTGTCAGGATACAGACACGCCCATCAAGCGTCCCCCTCACGCCCACAAATGTCCCTGTGGACACATACCATGAGAGAGCACGAGCCAGATAATAAACATAGCTATTTGTACTCAGATGTGTCTGAAAAAAGTTTAAAAATTCTGGAAATTTGAGTCTGGAAAAGTATGGAATTTGGAAATGGAAAAAGTGTTGTACACAGGTACAAGCACAAGTGCAAACAGTAGAATTTCACTGCTGTAAAACCTCTCTATGTAGTAAATGCCTTAATGTCTTTCCTTAACTAAGGAAACCTTTTAAGGGATTCTGTGCAACATCCTTAAGTAAGTTCCTCAGTTAAGGAGAAACTAAACCTTAAGTGTTATACTAAGGTGTTTGATATTACACTGAGACTTAAGATGACCTGAGGGGAGGATTATATTCCCTGACAAAAGGAAATAAAACAAAACTACTACACTGATGCAGGTGCTCAGACGTTAATGTGCAACTCCTCAAATATTAGTCTTTCTCTGGACCCTTGGTGCATACCTTTGGGTTTCCCAGCTGGATGGCTTTTGCAGGCATTAAGCATGGCCTGTTTCTTCTGGACCTCTGTGAGAGAGAATCCTGAGAGGAGAAAAACAAAATGTATTACTATGAAGTCATGTCAACTTTATTTATACAGCCCAGTATCACAAATGTGCCTCAAGGGGCTTTACAAGCTGTACAGCAAACAGCACCATCTGTCCTCAATAACTTATTTTTTCATTTTGGTGAATTGAACAGACTGTCCATCTTCTCACTATAGCCCAACAAGCATTTAATTAAGGATGCACAACATATCGTCGCTATCAGGCGGAAACCTCGTATCTCCATATTTTGTCATTTTAATTTTTTTTTTTATTACTTAATGCTATCCAAATATTTAACCAATGAAAAGTATTTCAAAAAGTGGTTTCATCTGAGGTAAAAAGCTCAATACAATCTTTTGGAATTTGCCTTTTTTCATTTCCTGAAAAGTAACAGTTTTGGACATACAAGGTTTCTGCACGACAGCGACAATATATTGTTAATGTTCTATAAAGTAAGATAAGATAAAATAAGATAAGATATTTATCTATCTATCTATCTATCTATCTATCTATCTATCTATCTATCCATCTATCTATCTATCATTTGACTAAAATTGCAAACTTTTAAAAAACCAGTGTTTTTGTTTAAGCATGAACATGAACCGTGCATATATCTGACCCGTGTCGCGGTCATGCTGGACATGAATCCTCTCGTCGGCGAAGGCTCGGAGCCAGCGCTGTTTCTGCTCCGGCTTCTTGGCACACAGGAGGTGGACTTCGTCACCGGCCAGCGCCCGCAGCTTCAGGGCGTTCTTCACACTGATGTTGAAATCCTTCTCCTTGCCGTCCTCTACGTCTATCACCTCCATGTGGTCCATGTCCATGCGTCCCTTGTAGTACAGCATGTCCCGCCGCAGGAGGTCCTGCAATCAGGAGGACGGCAAATTCAGCCAAGAATCCTTTTTGAAGAGTACAAGAACCAGCAGGAGCCAACATGGCTGACTCATGGATAACTGGTGTGTTCCATGCCACATGTATGCACAAGCAGATGAATAATGTTAAAGGTGATATAGCCTGAAACCTTTGGTGGATAAAGCATGTTTTAATTTTGATGAAATGATGGAATATTACAAAATGTATAGTCTGGAGTCATAGTCGTGGTTTGATTACTAAGCAGCCAAAGTGGCCAACTGTCCTTGGGCCCCAAGAGCCTCAGGGGCCAGAAGGTCCCAGCTTTACAGTCTTCTTGCTCGGGGGACTTAGGGAGATATGAGGGTAAGTTCACACAAATCAGTCTAAAAGCACCAAATTTGGCCCAGATGTAGCTCAGGGCATGCTCTAATGATTTGATGAGAGCGCCTGAGCCGCAGACCCCCGGGGTCCCGATGGCAGCCAAAGTCAAAAATCCAAAAATAGTTTTGGCTATAACCTTTCTGAACCACATCTGGGCCAAATTTGACTTGCACGAAAATATCCCTAAGGCACTCAACTATCTGTCAAATCTAGTTTTAAGGTCTTTGTAATTTCATTTCATATCAAGCTTACACACTATAGTGCATATTCCCTAAATAATGCTGTGTTTAATCAATTTCCCTCAAACTATTTCTAATTATTGTCTAGTCAGACCTATCTCCACAGCGCTATGTCAGGCTGCACCACTTATCATTCTGGTATAGGGGAAAAAACATTCTAGTTTGTTCTAGTCTTCTTCTTCTTCTAGTCTAGTTTGTTTTTCTTTTAACCAATCACACTTGTCTTGGGCGGTACGATGCAGTGATGATGCCCTTACAAAATAGATAACGAAAGGGGAGCAGAATTCAGTCTGAAATAGGCGGCCGGATGGTTTTATATCAACAGTCTATCTGCTGAGTCAGAAGTATTCACAATATCAAAAGAAAAAAGCATGACTTTTTCACTGTAAAACTTGATAAGTTAATATAACTCAAAGAAATTGGTGAAACTGATTCTCAAGTTAACAAACATTCTATATTAAGTAGCTTTTACTAGATTATTTTAAGCTACTCAATTCAGAATGTTTGTCAACTTACAAAATTGAGTAGTGAAACTTTAAAAAATCAATGTAATCAGTTTCACCAATTTTTTTTAGTTATATTAACTTATCGGGTTTTAAATCTTGTGACCCCTTGGAACCAAAAGCTGAGAAATACTGTCCCGACCAAGACTGGGAGAGGGCTCGAAATGTGTCAAAAAATGTGCCATTAAAGTTAGCTTACCATCCAAAGTCAGAGATACTACAAGTTCACTTTTTTTCCCTCTCCCCATTAGGATGATTCTTCGCTCATCCTGTCATCAGCATAGTGTAAAATACAGTAAAATGCTGAGTCACCTTTTTGCAGTACACCATCTGATGATCAAAGAGGAAAAACATCCTCTGTTGACTCTTGGCCTGAGGCTGGGACAGCTTGCTCAACTCCCCTGAAAAGATGAGATCAGAGCTCCTGCTGAGGATGTCTTCTCCCTGCACGGATCCAAACACACACACACACACACACACACACACGTTAGGTGCTACCCAGCCCTGTTGCCGCTGTATTTCACAGTATGAAGAGAAACCCTTTCAGAACAAAGATGCTTCTTGCCACACCTCCCAGTCCTCTATGGAGCTCTGCCAGTGGGCGATCTTGTCGATGTTCTCGAGGCGCCGTTTCCTCTCGTTAATCAGCCTGGCCACGTTCTTCATGGCATTTAAGGCCGCCTCCACATCTTTGTAGTCCCTAAAGATCAGAGAGCGACACGCAGTCGGTGAGTAAAGCTGAAGATTAAAGGATAAGTCTGGTGATATTCTATGTTTTGTTTTTTTATTATAGTCAAGAAATTCCACAAAAAATCTCAAACCAACAAATATGTATTTTGTTTCTGAAACCTAAGCCTGATTTATCTTCCTCTTTGAGCTGTAGAGCTCCATTGTTATCCAAGAACTATTACAAACACATCAATGAGCCAATGAACACACACACACTGTAATTTATTTTCACTCAATCCCACATCTTGCTGCCAAAAATGTTAACTAGAGCATCAAATGTGGATTAATCCGCCACTGAAAATAGTCCCCAACAAATGCACTACTTCCTTACTTCTCTAAAAACTACAGTGTACAGCTGTTAAAGTATATATTGTGTATGTATTACTGAGCCTTTAAAAAAAATAAAAATACATATTTTGAGCTGAAATTCAGGAGGAAGAGTGCCACAGACAAGGTAGACTTTGTGACTATGAGAGTTTTCATGGAATTTAAGGAAGAAAATATATAAAAACACCAGCTCTATGCTTTAATCAGATTTCTGTCACCTATGAAAACAGAATATGAACAAATGTAAACATGAACCGGGATGCCACAAAAAGATAAATTGTGATTTATGATATTACAGAAAAGTTCCTGGAGCAGACAAACTTCTATAAAGTGTTTGGCTGCTGTTATGAGGACACATGAGTATTACCTGTTTACAGACAACAGGAATTGAGTGGGCATATACAAATGTTTTATGTTTTAACTATTCATTTCCTTTGTTTATCAAAGTATTGTTTATTATTATATGTAAAATATTCCAAAATAAATAAAATCTTAACTCAAAGCCCACTTACTGGCTTTTTTCCAGAGTTTTCAACTGCATCTCACCATTTTCCACTGTGTTTTTTTTTGTTTTGAATGTTTTTATGGAAAGAGCTAGTCAGTGGACCTTGACTTAAGATTTTAAACTACTGTTTCCAAGGTAAATAATTCTGGATATCAACTGTCCATGTTGACTAATGAGAGCTGGCTTTTATCTAGAGGAAAAGAATAAAAGTGATTTTAACAATGGATCACATCCTTCCCTGTGGGAACACATAGAGACTTTGCAGTCACCTGTGCTGTGGGTTGGTGTATTTCAGCAGCTCAGCCAGCTGCAGCGGGTATTTGCAGATCTTCTGAACTGGAGTGAGCAGGAAGCCGTCCAAGGAAATGTCGATCATCTTCTGGAGGAGTCGGCAGGCCTCGAAGAAGAACACGTACTTGTTGACCTTCATGACCTTAGAGAGCTGGACGCAGGCGTTGGGGTGGTTGTTGCAATACTCTGAATATATCTGGAAATCTGTTTGCTACACATGAATGACAACAAGAGAAAGAAGTTAGAAGTAAGAAAACCGTTTTGGGTCGACTGGTTAACCTGGAGTAAAAAGGTATACACTGTACTGTAAGAAAACACTTCAGATTACAGCCTGCAATGTACAGCATAATTAGTCTGGAGTCACAGTGTAATCTTTTGTACTAACGGTGTACCAGAACAGTATGTACCAATACATATATGTAGGTACTGGGGAGCAAGATGTGAAGTTATGAAATAAGGGGTAACAATTTAGGATCTTACAAAGTCATTTTTAACGACTGGGTACCCATTTTATTAATACAAGGTACAGTTTGACAATCTGGATGGGATTGGGAGGAATTTAGAGATAATTTATACTGCAGTTATTATTTAACTACTGGGTATCTATTCTATTATTACTATTACAGAGTACAGTATGACCAGAAAACTGATCAGAAATCTGGTGTTTCAGGGAAGAAACACCACTTAATAAATGTGATGTGATTTAATTGCGTGTACTTTACAACAGTCCAGGGGACAGTGTATTGTCATGGATACTGTCGGCCTGTGAAGACCGTCTCGGCTGTCGTTCACCTCACCAGCAAACTTCATTACTGGACACTCGTTTATGGCTCCGCCTGTCCGTCGGTGGACAGAATTCACCCACCTTAGATTCAATTCAATTCAATTCAGTTTTATTTATAGTGTCAAATCATAACAGAAGTTATCTCAGGACACTTTTCATAGAG
>JAOVVB010270234.1:0-18218 GCA_028570985.1 Heterobranchus longifilis | reverse complement strand
ATTCTCACAGATCAGTAAATTGTATTTCTCCAGTATCCTACAGTGATGGAAATGCATCAAGAGGTCTTATGGCTGTTTTTTCACAAGCCTGCCCCCAACATGTAATGCAATAAGACATATGGGAAATAATCATAGCATGCATGAATATCTTGGCTGCATCCATAGAGTTTCTAATATGTCTATAGACTGATTATGTTGACGTGTATGCACACAAATAGTGTGATGTAAAAACAAAACTACAATCTTAAAATTATATTCCCTCAAAATATTTCACATCAGATTTTCTGAGAAATTTGAGTCAGTATGTGCTTGTTATCAATTTTAGACGACTTAATTTTGTATCACAATATCTCAAAATATGATTTCATCGTATTGAATTATCACCCAGCCGTAAGTATTACACAATTATTATCAGTTAGAATCACCCTTAAAAGAATGAAAGCTGAAGGCTTTTTTTTTTGGTTGAACAAACACTTATATTATAATAATTTGAAAGCATTCTTTTAATGGAAGTGTGCAAAAGCCTCCCTTTTGAAAATGAATAAAAAAATAAATAAAATAAAATCAATACTGTAGATGTATGATAACTGGGGCTGGATATCGAAAAGCTACAAACAAAAGGAGTTACAAACAGGCTCAGTAGCGAATGACATGCTAACGTGCTGACAGAGATCAGTGTTTTTAGCTGAGCTAGACCAGAGAATATTCAGTTAAAACTGAAAGAATAATCATGAATTCTGTGGGAAACCCCGCATGTGTTTGCAGTTGTATCATTTTATTATTATTATTGGTAATTGATGATGCCACTGATGGTAAGATTGGTCTAAAACAGGGGTTCGAGACCCAAAAGAGAAATGTGGTGTCTCCCTGGGACCCAAACTTACAAAAAATCTACATTTATAAAACTAGAGATAAAGAACACAACAAACCATTAATTAAAATGTATATGAAATGTATTTATTTAATAAAAGTACATCACAGCAATAATTACATTTGCTGAGTGTAATTTGAAATCAGTTTCTCACACCTCATAACAAAGTTGCAGTGAAAATGAGGACCCAGTATCTGGCCCTGCACACTGCACGCAGCATCTGAGCTGAAGAGACCAGCGTGGTAAAAAAGAACCCTCTGCTATTTTAATTAGAAAATTAATTTACATATCATAGCGTTGTTATGCATTTTACTCTGCCGATTGCCGACCCAATAAAAACCGGTCTGTGACCCATTTTGGGTTGTGACCCTAACTTTGGGAAAGACTGGTCTAAATTGATTGTAAAATGATATGTGTTGCCCCACTCTGTACGCAGCTCATCAGTTGGAGCAGAGGAAGACAGCAGGAGTTGCAGGGATTCGAGCATCGGGCCCTGAGATGACATCACAGCAGCCACAGCTTCCCAATGCTGTTATTCCTCCCCAGCTTGCCCAGAACTCCTCTGCTCAGCAGGCCCGGCCTCACATTCAGGCAAATCAACTGGACTCGAGTCAGAGCAGTGCAACCGCCGGGCCCCTGGATCACAGAGCTCTGAGGGGCAGGCCGGGCTGCTCCGGCGTGGCAGCAGCCGGCGGGGAGGTGGCCAACCGGAACGTTTCTGCCTCCTGCGCCAACTCCGGCTTGTCCAGAAGAGACGGGGGCTTTGAGCCGTGGCCCGAGGAAGCAGTGGACAACTCCCACGGGCTGTACTCTCTTCACCGCATGTTTGACATAGTTGGAGCCCAGCTAACCCATCGGGATGTCAGAGTGCTGTCATTCCTGTTCGTTGACGTGATTGACGAGTACGAGCGCGGCGGCATCAGGAGTGGAAGGGATTTCCTGCTGGCCCTAGAGCGCCAGGGTCGCTGTGATGAGACCAACTTCCGACATGTGCTCCAGCTTCTACGGATTATCACCCGCCACGACCTATTGCCTTATGTCACACTCAGGAAACGGCAGGCTGGTGAGTAAATGCAGTGTCATCGCTATGTTCACCCGAGGCTTTAAAGCTCCAGTAGGCAGAATCATTTTTGCATCATTGAACAAAAAATCCATGATAACATTTCAGCATATTGTAATTCAAGTGGTCTGAGACGTGCACGTCCCTTTGGTAAAAGTAGCCAAAGGGGCTACGACTAATTCAACGCTAAACCTATTGGATAAGAGACTTTGTCATCCATCTATATACAGTACAGTGCAGTACAGTACATAGAGGGATGAAATTGTGTATAAATGCAGTCCACTTTATTGTTCAGGGAGCTGACATTTTCTGTCAAAACAGTCTGGAGAGCTGCTCTGCTGGGGTTAGCCTAGCCGCCTTGTGTGCCGTATTTATGTGTCCTGTCACACCGCCTCCAGAGTCACCTTGTTCAGATAGCAGGATTAGGGTGAATTGGCGGAGGCCGTGTTAAACATACAGATGAGTCGGTATTAATGCTAGGCTTATCAACATTAAAATCAACATTTAGCACCGTGTTTATTGGCCGTGGAGTGGCCTTTGGCTGCATCCATTACGTCCTGCGGAGCGAGGCTACGTCTCTGGATTGTGTGATGTATTTCACAGGGTCGAATGTGATTAGCACTGCAATTAAAAATAACATCAGAAATCAACTGTTGTTCCAGTGTGCCCAGACCCTGTTGACAAGTACCTTGAAGAGACATCAGTGCGCTACATTTCACCAAGAGGAGCAGTGCACAGCAAGGACACTGCACCTCACAGAAGAACAGGTGTGTGTGTGTTTGTGTTTGAGTTTGTTTTTTTACACTTCTCATTTTTTCAATCGGCAGGGTAAAGGCCTTTATACACTGGGGATGGTTTTTTTTTGTGCAATTCAATCGCACGTCAATATATTCTTTTGAATTGTTGTTTTTGTCATGAGTACTTTCACGCAGAACACGAATAGTACATGGCGGAAAAGCAACGTAATTAGTTTTCAGAACTGAAAATAGATTTTCTGAGCTTTTGCATTGCGAATAAAGGCCAGCCAATCCCGTTGTGTTGTTTATGAGGATTATAAAACAACACAGATGCTTATATAGTCTATGGTCCAAACCAGGACAGTAGACTTCATTACTCCTTTTCAACTGACAACGTCAGCGCATAGCAGATCCACTCCTTCCGTTCTTACCTTTCACAATAAAAGCCCTAGACATATATCCCACGTAACTGTTTACCAGAGGGAACTCAAATTCACTCAGGATTTCACTAAAAGGAAACTCATAATAGCGTACAGTAGCTTAACATTAGGCTCTACAACAACTGACAGACAGACAGACAGACAGACAGACAGACGCTGCTCTGGGTCAATGGTGTACCTCTAGTTGGTTCTTTGCCTGCGCAAATTGCGAACCTTTTTATTAAACAACTGTCGCAAATATGCATCGCTGCCAGTATGAATAGTTTTGATACAAAATATTCACAGCCAAGTATTTCGCATTTTTGTGTCGTTTATTCGTCACGCCCCCCATGTGTAAAGGTGTAATTAGTAATAAATCCAGCCAATGGAACATCCTCATAAGTAACTGTGCACTGTGATATAGTTGATTAACGTTAACGCCAATGTCACTTTCTAGGTCCCCAGCCAGTCATTTGCTGTTCCCCGTCAGGACCCCATGTTGGCCCTCCCCGAACAAAGCCGGCTCCTCCTGTACCAAACCGCAAACGGAGGAGAAGTCATTCCTCAGCTGACTGCAGAGAGAAGCAAACATGTGGTAAAAAGAAACACAACATAGAGAGGGATTATCAGTTTTGTCTGGTTTTATAGGGTATGATGATTAAAAAAATAGACCAGTTTTTACACATACACGTGCAAGACTTCAGATAGGGAAATAACATGCAAAGATCACAACGTAGTGATGCACCCTCCCTCGTATTTAAAGTAATTCCACCTAAAGTGCGAATGAAACTGAAAGCAACACAAACAGGATTCCAGCGGATCCTTAAAATGTACTAAAAGGCATTGAATTCATTAATCTAAAACTAAGGCCTTTATTGTTATTAAGAGACCTTAGAGCATTTAGAGGATGAATGGCTTTCCTTTATATATTGACAATAACAACAATTTCCAGAACAGAAGTGCTCACCACCCAATCGCTGAATAATGCAATTCTTACAGAAATCTCCAAATGTAAAAAGTGTTTGAAACCAAATCACAGCACAGATTTTTCTATGGTCCTCAAGATTTTGGTCTTAATGAGGTATCAATCCAAATATTGCTAAAAACATAATAGAGCATGGAAATAGCCTTCATATACTTCCATCACATGGTTCCGAGCCTTTATACACTTTCACATTTAATTTGATTAATTGATTTTTATTTCTGATTTGCGACTGGAAGAAAAATCAACTGAGCCCTCCTCTGGTATTCAGATTAGGGATCTTTTTGACTCTTAACCTTGCGGTCTCCTCTTTCAGATATCCGCCTCCGGGTTCGTGCTGAATACTGTCAGCACGAGTCTGCGCTTCAGGGCAACGTCTTCTCCAACAAGCAAGAGGCAGTGGAGCGACAATTTGAGCGATTCCACCAGGCAAACACTATCCTCAAATCCCGAGACTTGGGCTCCATCATCTGTGACATCAAGTTCTCTGAGCTCACCTACTTGGATGCCTTCTGGAGGGACTACATCAATGGATCATTGCTAGAGGCCCTTAAAGGGGTCTTTATCACAGATTCCTTAAAACAGGCTGTGGGCCACGAAGCTATAAAACTGTTGGTCAATGTTGACGAGGAGGACTACCAGGCTGGTCGACGTAAACTGCTCCGTAATTTGGTCACGAGTGGAGGGAGCCCACCAGGAGCTAACAAAGATTCTGTATCTTAGACACTCTCTCCAGGTGGTAGCATATGGGAGGAACGCTGCTGTGCCTCCCCCACAGGGAACGGAGTGAGATGTGGTTGTGTCGTTTGAGGTGCCTGAAGTGTGTGCCTGAAAGGAACTGAAGGACTTCTAGCCACCGCATTGATTCCTTGAGAGCTAAGGTCATAGGATATGGCACCCCTAAGCGTAGCATGCGAGGTGATTGGGAACTATGTTAGCAACAAGACGTAGGTGCATACAGGTTGACATTGTTTTGAACATTAAGCTGTTCATTTTCTTCAAGGAGGAGAATGCTGATTCATGCGTGCGTTGAATTTAACTAATTTCTTGTTTCTGGTATGTTAGCTCATTGGAACACATTTGTTAACTCTAATAATAGACGATCTTCACAACCTGTTCAAAATCTAGTTATTTTCAATTAGGGATGGGCATGAGTACTCGAGTACTCGTTTTGGACTTCAGTATTCATTCAACGTATCGAGTACTTGCTTCTTTTTTTTGCTTTGTTAACTGTATCTTACTATAATGTGCTGACAGGTGGCCGATTCCAGCCACCAAGCTAATGCGTACGGTAACGTTATGTTACACAGACGATCAACACCGTAACAGCGCTGGGCTATCCCTCCATTGAATTTCCCACATAACATTCGCTACAGTAGATGGGTAGTCGACTCATCCAATGTTAAGCTAGTTCGCTAGCTAGCGCACCCTCTGCATCTCCCTGCCGCTAGGAGGCTTCTGTGGGGGAACAGCGGACGGCAGGTCCGTAGCATACGGATGGCTGGCTAGTTGGCGAGCTAGCTTGCTAATTCCTCCGTGCTTTACACGGGTGGATGAAGCATTAATTTGTTAAATGTTACTAATTTAGTGGCTGGCTAGTCCGCTGGCTGTTCAATTCTAGCCAGCGCAAACCCCAGCAGCGTGGGTCACAGCGGGCTGGTGGACGTAACGTGAATAAAACTTTAATACATTAACTCATCCGCGAATATTATTTCTGCACGAGTCAGGTAGATTTTCATCGGCAATGCTGGTTGTTTAACAATGAAGACAACAACTCTCATGAACCCACGCTACTTCACAACATCATCAAAAACTCATTTCGGACCTTATTCTTACGGGGGGGTTTGCGAGTACTCGAGTACTCTATAATAACTTGATGAGTACTCGAATATGGAAATTACTTAAAATGCCCATCCCTATTTTCAATACAGGAAACATGCTTAACGCTGACGAGTTACTCCCAGTGGGAGTTGTACCTTATTGTCAAACTGGTTCATCCTTTTTCCAGGTTTTTCAGGTACATTACAGAGTGATTGGATTAACCCAATGAGAGAGTGTTCTGTATGTTATAGAAAGGCACAGACCGTAGGACTTACACTTTGTTTTTCTATTTCTTTCAGCTTGTTATCCTACTTTTCCCTACTTGTCTGTAAAGATGAACCCTTTCAAGCCTTTTTTTATTGGCTCATATTTGGTCACTGTCGGCGTCATTGTGTCTTGGCTTTGTTTTAACAAATCCTTTGTTTTACATCATGGCTCGTTACCAGCCCTGTGATTCTGGCCTAATGTGAAATTTCAATTGTCCAGTCACTGCCAATATTTAACCCTTTGTGGATCGTTCTGTGTCGAATCGTATCCAATGAAACAGTCAGTCATTCACTGGTGTTTAGATTTGTTTGGATTTGCAAATCAGTGCCAGAATCATTGTCAGCCTGTACCTCTGCTCACTCACCATCATGTTCACTCATGATATAACACTGAACTTTTTTTTTTTTTTTTTTAAATTTGAAATGACAATAACAAATCAACAGCAGGTGAAAATCACAGCCAGTGTGTGTAGACTCATCTCAGTTGTGCAAGCTTGCACATTAAATCCTCAGCAGCCTTCTCTGTGGACATGCCATGCCTGCTGGTGGATGAGGGTGTAGTTGAGTCCACGTGCTCAAAAGGCGGTATGAGCAAGTGTTGCAATTGCTTCCTCAGCCAGTCACGTGACGGCCTGTTGGGTGTGTTGGAGAAAAAACTAGGTATCTCCCTTGAAAGGTCAGCAGTGGTTGCGTTAGACTTTCCCGGGTCGAAAAAATTCTGTCATCTATTATTGCCCGTCATTTTAATTAAAAAAAATTATAATAAGACATTTAATAGCATTTAATTATCTTTTTTTTATTAATATAGCCTACAGAACAAGCTTATAGATTATGCACTTATAAGGGCACGCAGACAAAAGATGAACTGAGACTGTGCACTGCTGCTGCAGAGTGCCGCACGATTACACATTAATATTCTCTGCTTTCATGTTTCACCGTAAAAGATACAAATATCTTATTTATAGCTCTCACGCCTGGTTTAGCCAGTTTCACTGATTGTAGTAGAAGTGTAGTGTTGCAGCAGCCTCCCCGTGCACGGTCCGCATACGTTATGTGTTCAATGTAACCTGCCTCTGCCTCTCCACACACACACACACACACACACACACACACACACACGGAGCAGAGCAGAGGAGACACAGGTGAAGTGAAGATAATGCATTCACTGTTTAAAAACGTTTTTAATGCCGCTGTACCCTGTCTTGTCAAACTTTAATAAATTAAACTGAATGTTGTTGGTACCGGTTACAAACAGGTTTCAATAACAAAGGATCGCCACCAGGGTTCTAATCTTTCAAAATGACAGACGGCCTTTAGATTTTTCCGTCATTGTTAAAATAAATTTGGTCAATGACGAAAAAATATTCGGTTGACGCGACCACTGCAGGACAGGTGTCCTCAGTTACATCTTTCTCCGTCTGGAGGTGTGGCATCTCCACTGGTATCCACAAACCAAACTGAGGATTATTTTATTTAGGTTTTGAAACTGAAAAAATCTAGCACTGTGTGGATCAACATAACAGTAAGGTATATTGCATGTTAATCCTCTACTAGTCTGGCTCACCGGATGTACAGTGTGGGTATAAAGTCTACTATTGGGCACATCTCTCACACGACACTCCTCCCTTTCCACTATATATTTTGCAAGGGCACCGTCGCTGCACCCGAGGCTTAGCACTAGTGATTCACAAATGAAGCTTCATGAACCAATAGTTGTATTTGTTGACCCCACTAGATGACACTCTTGGTTTAAAGAAAAAGACAAATGGTAATTCAGTGTGCTTTAAACCCTTTGTTGAACAGAGACCATCATTTAGTGGGCTCAGAAAAAAAAAAGTGGTCCATAAAGCTTCATTTGGCCATCACTAGTTAGCGCCTTCCCAGACGATTGTGATTGGTATAAAGAAATACAAACAAGCCAGAATGTTTTTCCCCTACAGCATAATCATAACTCATACAGCCAGACCATTCTCCAGCACCGACACATTGCTGTGGAGATAATCCTCGACAATTTAGTGCACAGATCTAGAACAATGATATGCTTCTCATGGCACAATACCACTTTAACGGTGTCGTCTGAAATGCTAATTAACCAAAATGTGAATTATATTCATTTCTTTTTGGTATCCATGGAATGAGGTGGATAAACAGGAGACTTTTGGGGTGCCCGTGACAAACCTGTGTTGACAGTATTACTGATGATGACTTGTATGCAGTCATAAAATACACTCAGTGGCCACTTTATTAGGCACACCTTTCTAGTTCTGAGAAGCCCCCCCCCCGAAGAGCCTGAAATCTTCATGGCATGGATTGGAGATTCTGCTTCATGTTCACATGATAGCCTCACTAGTTTAAATTAAATTCAAACAACTTTATTAATCCCACTAGGGGCAATTAGTACAAGAAAACACAGTTAACATACAAACAGACCAATACACCAAGGAGCTAAAATGCTAAAAATGATTTTCATCTTTCTGTGATACTGTGCGGATTAGGAATACAGACTACTACTGCCGGGCTATTTCTTCTCATGCAGGAGCGGTACTTCCATGCACAACTGGCTGTAGTCTCTGTTCTGTGTTCAAGTGCAACTATTCACAAAATTGGCGAGTCGACCAACCTTATTGCCAGACAAGTGTCAGTATTGGACGATCCTGAAAAATCCTCTATTGTGTTCAGTGACAATATCCTTCTACTAGTGATGTCCAAATGAAGCTTCATGAACCATCAGCTGCATTTGTTGACCCCACTAGATGGCGGTCTTTGCCCCAGGAATGGCAAGTTAGTGTGCTTTCAACTTTTTGTTAAACAGAGAGCGCCATCTAGTGGGCTCAGAAAATAAAATGATTCACGAAGCTTCATTTGGCCATCACTACTCTCTATAGTATCCGAGCGCGGCCCCATGTCGGCCCTCGTCAACAGCTAAGGTTAGAGAGCCATTGTGGTTAAGTTTAATCAATAGGCAAATGTTAATTGCAGATCTGTGACGGGATGGGGTTTTCAGCCTCCTTTATCAAAGCCGGACACACATCCATCACTCCACACCCTTACTTTTGAGAAGCTGCGTTAAGGACGATACATAAAAGACTTCCTGCATTGGCACTGAACGTTGGCATATGACATAAATTGCGAGGTGCGTAATCGTCTAATATGGACACAATTCCTAGGGATACTGGACACTGATGTCAAGGGGGCGCCATTCTCGTAAATTTTTAAATGCTCCAAATTGTGGTTTTTTTTTTTCTCTTAAGAAATAATTTTACATGTTGAAATGTCATTACTGTTGTACCAGGACTGGTTATTATGGCTCGATGCAAACTCAAAGTACCTTTGTTTGGAAGTGTTTAATAGTGATGTCCAAATGAAGCTTCATGAACCAGGGTGTTCCCTACTATTATAAGGTTTATGTGCAGCACCTAAGCTGAATTAATGAAAAAAAAATCTTTGTTGTCTTCTGTAGCTTTTCCATTTTTTTTGTACACAGATATGGAAATAATAATGGTCCAAAACGATGTAAAATTGCATAATTTTAATTGGAAAGTGTAAAATGTTCTTGGGGGAGCGCCCCCAAACCTGCCACCAAGTACGTGCAGTTAAGTCTTCCACAAGCTTCGGGAAATGCTCTGAAACATTAGTTGTATTTGTTGACCCCACTAGATGGCGCTCTTGCATGGAAGAAAAAGGCTCAATGAATTGCAATTCTTTCATGCTTTCAACCCTTTGCAGAGAATGCCGTCTAGTGAAAATTATTCATGAAGCTTCATTTGGCCATCGCTAATGTTTAATAACAGTGATAATATATCAATATATCAAAGATGCCGCATAATGCTGTTTTATGACGAGATTATTTTGATTTTGTAACAGAAGTAGATTAGAGACTGAATGTCATTTTAGTAAGAAATGTCAGTTGAAATGCCAGTCTCTAATGCTAATATTTGACATTTTTCTTTAATTTTTCTGTTATTCAGTGCACATAGCCAAATGGTTGACATAAAAAAAAATCTGTGTACCCTTTTAAAAGTTCAGTGTATGTTTTTACCAAATATATTCTTCCTGCTTAAAATGCCCTATCTTATCTCTGCTATCATCCCATCCATGGGTACATATCAAAACACGCAAGACATGATTGACAGGCCACTATTACTGTGAATTATATAGAGTAGGCCTACATTTTATATTTTTTACTCCAGTGGAATTTCATGTAAAGGCTGCAAGTTAGTATCTATTATATAGGTTGGTGTATGTTATGTTGATTGTATGTTATGTTAGTTGTCAAATGCAGCTGTCTCTTACGCAAAATTGCATGTAACCTGTTATCCCCAGAAATGTCATAGAAACTCACAGTGCTAACATTTTGTAAATAACGTTATTGGATGTCAGGTTTTCTTACTTCAATTTTGCATTTCTTTCAGAAAACAGACAAGTAGGACTGTTAATAAATTAAATGGATGGGTTTTGTTGAAGTCCCAGTCCAATTTTTGTTTTTTTATGTCACATAACAAAATATAAAGGACATATTTAAATAAACGGCTTCCTAATAGATCAAATGCTTTTTATGGGCTACACCAACATTATAGAAATTTGGCCAAAACCTTTAACTGCTTTGCACACAAACCCTGTGTATGATGTGGAATGTTTGAATACATGCTCACACTGTGTACGATGATTTACATTAGACTGGTCCTGGGTGCATCTCATTTTTTTTCTCGTATAGGCTACACGTGTCCCCGCTCTTGCTCCTCAGCTCGCCACACTCACCACGTGAGGAAGACATACAAGGAGGGAGAAATCCAGGCAACACATTTTTCTGGCAAATTAGGTAAACCAAGTTTATTCGGGCCATGAATGTTCTTGCAGAGAATTGAATGTAATGTATGTCAGTGTGAACCGTCTACAGTACGATGGTATCGCTTTCAGCACATACACTAAATGAAATTATTTGGTGGGTCGTCCTGTTGACTTGTTGACCAATAAAAGTAAACGTTGCTGTGTTTCTATATGCCATGGATACTCTGCAATCAGTTAATTTATTGATTATCAAACTGAGCTTTGACTAACAACTGCTACAGCAGGTCTGCTGTCAGTCAGTATGATCCAACTTTGCACAAAATAGATTAAACAAATGTATGAAAATGTGCTGGCTAGTCCTGTGTACTTGGTCTAGATCAGACATGACCAAAGTAATATTGGTTATTCAAAAGTTTACTGCATTTTTACCATTCACCTTACGACAGCAGCTCTATCATACAGTTTGTAGACGTGCAGCAAGTAGAAACTACGCAGGCGGAACTAACGTGTTTCTGCTTTGGGTCACACACCTGTAGTATTAGTATGGCACTACTATGGCACAATTCTTTTTTTTAAAAATAACCCATATGATGCTAGAAGCAGATGACCCTAATCTAATGTGGCCCCCAGGTATTTTCACATTATGTAATCTGGCCCTGATCTAGATGGTGTTTATAGACTACGGCTGCACAATTCATTTATCGAAATTGCAAAATGGAAATGCAATATCCAAATCGCAAGGGGTGCAATATTTGTTAAAGGCAAAATATGTGAGAAAATAACATTCTGAATGAAGTATTGTGGTGCTGCATGCTACAAATCGTATTCTAGACTTAAGAAAACTCTTTGTTTGGTGCAGATCCTTGCAAAAAATCACACAATTTTTGCTTCATTATTGTCATTTTCATTGAAAAATATATGAAAATTATCATGATCATTCCCTACAATATCGTGAATAATATCGCAATTGCAGTATCGGTCAAAATAATCGCAATGAGATATTTTCCTCATATCGTGCAGCCCTATTATAGACATTAAATGGAGCCCAGTCACTGCTGCAGCAGATGCATCTGTGGGCCAGTCAGGATGACTCAACTTTCCACTAAACAGATTAAATTAAGACTTTTTTTGTATTGTTGACCCTCTTAAGTGAGTTAGATACAAATTGGTTATTGAGTCTCGTGCAGTGCAGTTGTTTTCTAATCATCGTTATAGAGCCAACTGACGTCACGCCGCATATGGAGTCAAATAAAGGTCATTCGTATTTTGAGCTCATGAAACGATGTTCACAAATCATTTCACAGCCTGTAGTTGTAGTTCACATTTTGTGTGAAAAAAAGTTGCTTTCACATATCTGAATGTGTAACAAAGTTTTGCAGCTGTAGAAATATTTTTTGGTTGTAGGAAAAAGTTGTGTGCACAGAGATAACATTTGCACGTGTAAAACAAATTTGTAGCTGTAGAAATAGTTTGTGTATTGTGAATTTAAAACTGGATCCACTGGATCCGGCATCGCACATGAAGTCGAAGGATCCCATTAATTCTCAGGAGATCTGGCCGCCCGTTGCATTATGGGTACGGCCCGGCGAGTTGACTGACCACTGAATTTGCATTAACACGACTCGACTTCAACTTTATGCAAACGAGGTCCGTCCAACGCAGCACAGCAGGCTCGCAAAATTTCGTTCAAACTGTCAAAACACATTTGAACAGGATGGTGGAGAAACAGGAGGCTACAAGTGTAGGTGCCCATTATTTAATGTTATTTTATGCTTCAAAAAATAAGGTAACGTCAGTGCAACATGTGTTTTTGTTTATTTCATCCACGACCTGTTTATTTGAGTCATAACAGCACCCTCCTAACGTGTGTATTGTACAGCATCTGTTTATCAGACCTGTGTTACGTTGCTAACACGTGGTTATTATGCAGTGTTACGATGGTAACTATTACTATCATTCATGTGAATCATTCGTTCTTTTCATATTGATGGGGAATCCAAAATCAGAAAATTAAAAAATATATATTTTTTGTTTCATTTTGTTATTCATTCATGAATCAAACACAAAAAACGGTTAGATTTTCAAACTTTCGATTTTATGATGAAGTCAAAAACGCTGGTTTAAAATGAAAACGTAGTAATGCAGATGTGGCCTCATATTGCATCCAGTAGGTGAATGTTTTTGTTTAATGGCATCACAGTGTTCTGAATGAATGGGAAGTTAAACCTGTATGATCTTTACTAAAAACTGATTGCAACTCTCTCTTATCAGTTAAACAAAATCGACAATTTGCACTAAATGATTCAACAAATCCAAAAAGCCCATGTAAATGTTACAGGTAACAATAAACAGAATGAACATGACGAGACAGGTAAAAGGTGACTGCTCTTCACAGAATCCTCCCGGACAATGCTATTGTTATTAAACGTTTTTCAATAGCATTGGGTCATGTCTTTCTTTCCCATCATTGTATTTCAACGTCATTTTAATATAGTCAATAAAACATTAATTCCGACAATGTACTTAAACTCAAATATTCCTCAATACAACACATACTGCATTTGAATTTGCTCTAAAGCAGAATCGCATTTCCTCTTTAATATACATTTAATGTACCAGTTGTATTTAGCTGCACTATACTGAGTGCTAACCGAAAGACAGTAGTTTAGGTAAATGACGTGTAAAATGACTGAATGCATTCAACACTCTTTTCACCCCTTTTCAGACTTTTTTTTTGTGGGAAAAGCATGTTAAACAAAACAATCATAGCAGAGTATTTTTAAATGTTTCTGGAGGGGATCTTTAACATTGCTGTTTTATACTAGCAAACTTCCCAGCATTAATACAATACAATAAACATTTACTTTCTTACATTCACAAAAAACTGATTTAAACATTGTTCCACAAAAATGAAATGTACAGGAGCTTTAAATAAAATGTGCAGGAAACTACATGCACGGTGCTTTGTCTCAAGACATTTTGACAGTTTCTCAAGATACAATGAATGCAGTCACGTTTTGAGCTTAATGGATTAGCAGTTTCAAAATCACGACAGCAGAGCTGGATCTGAAGAGCATAATTCTTGCTAATAAACTGTGATTCCTGAAGTAGAGGCCATCATTTATATGCATCATTTATACATAGAGACCCCATGATGGTACATTAACGTATCTATGTTTTATCTCTGCGTATATAAATGTGCACACCAAGAATATGCTTTATAAGTTCAATTATTTTAAATGTTTCCTTTTAGATTGTGTGTTCTGAAGGAAGGCACCAAAAAATGTCACTATATGTTGAATTGTGTCTGTGATAATGAAACTTTGAAATCGATAGATGACCATCATAAAGAGATAAAAAGATACCAAAGATACCAAAACAACACAGACTTCAAAAAATAAATCGACACAGTATATATACCCTTTGTGTAGATTATCTGGGTTCAGTCCTTCTAATCTGCCCACTCCAACGGCGTGACTTTCGTCTGACATCGTGAAATTAAATAGTGGTTTTGTGGTTGAAAATGCAGTCGATCCAGTGAGATCCACGAGGAGACTAACGATTCGGAAGTCAGCCCCACGGGCCGGACTAACACGGACATCGAGCTGTGCAGCGTACCTAGACGGCATCAATATCGCCCTACATTGTATTTTGGTTTTACTTCGCGCTGAAAACCTCAGCAAAATTAAATCCCCCTCCCATATCATGCATTTATCATTATTTATTATTGTGTTCTGATTATATAACGTTTAATTTATTTTCCAGCACTCATAACTACTCATTGAATCTAATTTTGATTATATTATTCATTGATTCGCGTTATTTTTTGTAAACCAAATGTATCTCTCCATCTATTATTAGGCTGTAATCTGGAGCTATACCTAAGATATTTATATATATATATATATATATATATATATATATATATATATATATATCACCACCTTTCATAACATGAAAGGTGCTTTACACATTACAATTACAAAACATGACACAAGGAACAAAGATAATACAAGATAAAACTAGGATAAAGTTGATAGTGATAAAAAAAAACAACAACAATGTTAACATATATGTTGTACTATGTATGATTGTGTATGAAACAGTAAAAAATGATATGATTTGACGGAAAAGACATGGCACGGCAGCCATGATAGAGACAGAGATGGATCAATAAACAAAGCGACAGGTAGGCACGGCGGCCAACCAGAAACAACACAAACTTACTAAATAAAAATGATGCTTACCTTTTGTAGATTTACCTAAAAAGAAAAAAGTTATTGCACTAATATTTATTCAAGCTGATTACAGAGATAGTCCTGGCACGGCGGCCATGACAGAGAGATGGAGTTTATAATTCATCCACCTTTATATTTCAACCCTTTGTATTGTATTTTTTTTCTTTCTCTGAAACTCATAACTACGTATTGAAGCTCATTCTGATTACATTCATTGTTTTACTATCATTTTTGTAAACTTTATCTTTTGTTCGGTTAAATTCTGGAGCTAGGCACCTAAGAGTTTCCTTATATGTTGTAGTGTGTGTGATTGTGTGTGTGACAGATATGGCACGGCGGCCAACCAAAAACACAACACAAACTTAGAAAATAAAAATGCAGCTTACCTTTTGTAGATTTGCCTAAAAAGAAAAAGTTATTGCACCAATATTTATTCAAGGTGATTACACAGATAGTCATGGCACGGCGGCCATGACAGAGAGATGGAGTTTATAATTCATCCACCTGCTATATATCTCTGTCAATGTGATGTAACCTATACTCTGCATATATTATTATGTACTGTTTATATATATATATATTCCCCCCCCCCTAAAACTCATAACTACTTATTGAAAGTCATTCTGATTGTATTGTTAGTTGTTATCTACCTATTGTGAGGTTGCATTTTCTGGAGGAAGGCACCCACAATGAATGATGGGTGAGTGTATAGATAGATAGATAGATAGATGTATATATAAATAGATAGGTGTATAGATAGATAGATAGATAGATATATAGATAGATGTATATATAAATAGATAGGTGTATAGATAGATAGATATGGCACGGCGGCCATGATAGTGAGATTGAGAAATCAATAGGTCGGCGCAGCAGCCAACCAAAAACACAAACTTAAAGACAATAAAAATCACACTTAGCTTTTGTCGATGTTCCTGAAAAACACAAACATGAAACAGACTTAATTTTTTACTGCCTGAAATCAATTAATTATTTCAATTAATATACACATTTACATACATGTATATACTAGGGATGCACCAATATATATATATATATATATATATATGTTCAGTTCAATAAAATGTCAGAAATAACTTCCTTTCAGTTTTTTTTTAAGTCAACAAGCAATTTGTTGTATTTTAGCAGAAAACTGAAAGCAGCAGAAAGCCAGAACTGCTATATAGATAGATAGATAGATAGATAGATAGATAGATAGATAGATAGATAGATAGATAGATAGATAGATAGATAGATAGATGGATGGATGGATAGATAGGACTTTATTGTCAGCTTGAGATTTAACATGAGAAAAAAAAGGTGCATACATTTCACATGACATTACAGTCCATCAACGTACATTAGATCTGGATTATGCTCCATATTTAGTTTTAATATTGGCTGATGCACAAAAGAGTGTTTCAGTCTAACTTTTTAAAAACGTGGGACCCTGTACCTGCGATTTGATGGTAACAGTTGGTATTCAGTGTGCAGGACATGGCAGGGGTCAGAGACTATGTTGTTAGTATGTTATTATGGACATGGCAGGGGTGAGAGACAATGTTGTTAGTACATTATTATGGACATGGCAGTGGTCAGAGACCAGCCTTAGCCAGCCTTAGCATGTTATTATGGACATGGCTGGGGTCAGAGACCAGCCTTAGCATGTTATTATGGTAGGATGATTCACAGAGGTTCTCAAGAGGCTGACCTCCAATCTTTGAGCAGATTTTCACCTGGTGGAGCAGTTTTGACTTTAAAGTGGTGGACAGACACTTGTACTGTGGAGTATTACAATGCTGAAGGACACTCATAATCACAGAGGTAAAGAACAAAAGAAGAATCTGTCTATTGGCCCCAAAAGACCTAAGGCGGCGGAGAAAATAAATTCTTTGTTTTGTTCTTTTGCAGACAGATTCTATATGTGGTTTTTCCAGGATAGCAGATGGTCTATCATTACACCCAAGTATTTATAGGAAAACACATGCTGTATTTTTTCATTATGGATAATGATAGGAGCTATATGAGAGTCAGCTGGTGAAGCAAATACTATTTCCTCTGTTTCCTTTGTATTTATTTCAAGTGCATTATTATCACTCCACTCAACCACTTTCTTTACTCACTAAAACAGTGACTAAAACAGTTTCATCTGAATACTTTAGAATGTATTGATTTAATGTATTTGTACGACAATCGTCAGTATAAAAGGTAAAACGCATAGCTGAACTCACACAACCCTGTGGAGCCCCAACATTGATATACTGATAAACTCAAGTAATATCATTATCGCAATGTGCAACACTGTTATTGCATAGCACATATTTTCCTCATGTGGTGCAGCCCTAATCCCTAATTGTAGCGTTTCATTAACTCACTGTCATTAAGAGTTTGGAGAATATTTCTCTTTCTGGCATTTTCTTAAGAAACTCTTAATCCTCCTAAAAGTCCTCCTCGCTACTCCTAACGGTTTTTAGGAGCTCTCTAAGGCCTAAGATGCTTTGTCAATAAATTGTATCTTTACCAGAATCTACTCTTTACTTTAAGCTAAATTCATAGACAATTTCATAATTCTAAGAACTTTCTTTTGTCACTAGCAACTCTTTGGAGCCGAACCTCCTAACAAAATATACTGTGCTCAATTAGCCCTTAAATAGATCCTGTATCCTGGGGGATACAGTCATGTGACATGCTGTCAGGGGAGGGGCATTAAGAGGGTGCACTTTATATCAGAAACACTGCAGGGGCGTGGGTCAAGCACTCAGCTTATTAATGGTGCTTTAAAATTGAAATGGCTCAATTTCTTTGTTCTGCACAAAAACTATTTTTGGTATAACATCCCTAATGCAAATAAAAAAAAAAAAAATAGAGGTAGGGCTGCACAATATGAGGAAAATATGCAATAACGGTGTTGAATATTGCTATAACGATATTACTTGCGATAAATAAACTGTTTATCGATATATCAGTTCTGCCTTTCTGCTGCTTTCAGTATTCTGCTAAAATACAACAAATTACTTGTTGAATTAAAAAAAAAAC
>JAOVVB010270227.1:0-18219 GCA_028570985.1 Heterobranchus longifilis | reverse complement strand
TAAACCAATCACAATCGTCTTGGGCGGCGCTACGCCCCGGCTGCAGCGAAGGGACACGGAGAACCACACCGAAGGAAGGAGGGACTTCCTCCGGCCGGGGTCTCTGAGCGTCGGGAGTACACGTGCGAATGAAGCGATCAAAACAGAAGATTCCAACGTCCAAACTCGCGTGAATTAAGCGAGTCGATTATTTTATTCGCGTCTGGTCTGCACACCCCATAACAGCGTGTACACACCGGGTGCGAATGAATTACATATAAAATCAATGTAAAGACGCGATTAGACGCAAGTTCCAGTCGGGCGGCACGAATGACACGATTTGGGCAGCGTGAGTTGAAATATCTGAACATCCACGGCGAGCATATACATCTGCGGCGAGTGTCGGGACTACTCGCACGAATTAAGCGATGAAAACAGAAGATTCCAGCGTCCAAACTCGCGCAAATTAAGCGAGTCGATTATTTTATTCACATCTGGTCTGAACACCTCATAAGCCTTTATGCCGACACTGCTTACACACTAAATATCACCTAATCCAGTTCACTTTCATTTCACAAAGATTACAAATTCCCAGCTCGGTGATAACTTCTGGCAAAATATCAAGCAGTTAATGGACAGTTCAATACTGTACCATACTGCTCTCCCATACACCATATGATAATTAATAAGAGTAATATACATTTTCCAAGCGATTCTGTATATTTGCCTCCTCGCTGCCGGTCCGTGTCTGATTTTGAAAACAGGTATCAGGTTCTTGGTTTGAACTGTTTTCATTTAGTATTCAGGTCCTGTTTTCTGATCTGACGTTCCACTGAGGATTAATTGCTTGCCATCATTTTTGGAGAGCTTATTATATTTCCTTTGATGTGGTGATTCATATCGCCAGGAGTAACTCTAAAGGTGCGAGAATCAGAAAATATGCGCTAAAAACTTTTGACAGAATTTGACACCCTGGAAACACATTAAGTAGAGAAAATATTAATTGTCATGTGTAACATTTGGCCTCCTGCAGGAAGCGATATACAAACAAATGTCCTCTTATTTTTTGTTTGTATCTGCGATTTGTTCTTATTTTGTTAGTACCCATTGATTTCTAGGATTCACCAATGTTTCCTTATTTTAGAGGAAGAGAATGTAAGAGAAAAATGTAGCACACTCTCGAAAAATATCATAAAATCAATTTTTTTTTTAAATAAGTTTTACTGAGGCTCTGAAAAAATCTTGTTTACTTTGTTTAAGTTTATTTGCAGTATATGGTGATTTCCCTACTGCTTAAGTTATTATTCTTCTTACTCATTTTTACAGAAAATTAAGAGAAAAAATACAAGAGAAATGTAAGAGACTGTTGCTGCATGTGGCCCATGTAGTCAATACATGCAAGTTTTCCTTCTTTAAATGAACAAATATCCTTACAGAGGTCCCATTTTCTTGTCTTTAACAATCTATTGAGTGAGAAATGTAATTAAAAGTTGTCCATTCGTAATTCATTGAGCTTAAGAGCCCATAAAGGAGAGATAACTGAGATAATACATGAGTGACTCAACGTTCTCAAACTAGGCTCATGCTAATTAGCTGCACATCCACGTCCCTGAAAGCTAGAGGGAGACAGACAAACAGGAGAAGATATTTCTGACATCTGTCGTTCAGCTGTGTCAAAAAAAAAAGAAGAGCTTCAGGTGGAGACGTTGCTGTAACAAATATTGTCAGTTTCTATTCTGGGGTGTGGGCCCTTTTCAACAGTTTGATACGGAGAGGAAAGTGACAGGTACAGCCTCGAACAGAAAGCCTTTAATAGCACAGACACTTCGGACAGCTTGTTATAAAGTTAGGACAGAGGGGGCAGCCAAAACTTCTGATATTCCGCTCACATGCTCCCGTCTTCGGAGAAACTCAGTCAATACATGATTGATGCTCATGCGAACATTGTGGAGGATTTCCTCAAGGACTCATCCATAACATTTCGTTAATGATTACAGGCCTGCTCCCTCGCCGACGAGGAGATGAAGTGAAAGGCGAAGATATAATGGGTTGACCACCAAGCTCTCCTCACAGCCAGCGAACGGCTTAATTAGGCACCTTTTGGGCCACTTTGGCATTTACTTTCACCTTAAATAAAGTCCAGCAGGAATAACTGCCCCTCCACACACACACACACAGATCACACACATCTCCAACACCTGTCTCTTTTTTTATCCTCCAGACAGTCGAATCCAAACTCACTTTGCCCCGATTACACAGGCTGATGGGATGGCGCTCTCCCTCTCCCCTCAGACTCGTCAGGGTTGTGTCCCCGCATTAATGCTTAACGAACTCCTCCATCAGTCAGTGACTTTGTGCTTGTTTTCTGTGACCCTGAGCTAGTTATTATTACCATGGCTACGTTAGGGAGTCCACTAATGACTTTTAGACTAGATTGAGATCAATCGTGGGTAATGTATTTTAATTTGCAAATTTATAACGGGTATTTGTTCTGGTCGGAGCTTCCGCTGCACCTCCGGGATGATTTTATTTTCCTCTGCATGAATCTAGTTACCACTAATACATGCATGTCATGTATTTTGTGTTTGTGTCTGTTTGGCCAGACTGTCCTCACCAAAAAATGATATATTACAGGCATATGCATGTTACAGGCCCATATTTACGTTGTTTGTTATAGGCAGTGACCTCTAGTGGCCATGGTAATTTTGCCGGTAGCAAAGGAGGAAGTCAGGTGACAAAAGTCTGCATAAGGAGGAGGACGGGTCAAACACACACAGGACTTTCACCCAGGAGACTGCTGTTTGTGTCCCGTGTGGAACCAAAAGTCAACGTTGACTTTACAAACGTAACTACATTAGTATGTAACCACATCACAGACTTATGTCCACAACAAACACACTTATTTTAACCCAAACCATGATCTTTTCCTAGACCTAACCAAGTAGTTATGTTGCCTAAACTTAACTAAGTAGTTCTGTTTGGCAACACTAGCCACGTGTTCAGAACGGTCATATATGTTGTTTTGGGAGTCATTGACAAACAACCTAATCTGTCGTTTAGGTATGAGGACGTGTTAGTTTATTAGGGCTGGAAATTAACTACATTTACTTACAGTACTCTAGTACTGACAGTCATTAAGTACATGTATGAGCTACTCAAGTATTTGCATTTTATGCTACTATATAAAACTAGCTGTGGGAGGTCTAATTTAATACCTCTTACTTCACTGCATCTCAGAGGGAAATATTGTTTATTATATCATGAACAGTGGAGCAGAGTATAACACTGCAGACAGCAGCAACTTGAAGACAACTCTTTAATGTCAGCAAAGCAAAACAAAACAAAACCAATCCAACAAGAACTGCTGAAAAGCAGGACTTAAATACACAGTATTGTGATGAGGGCATGACGTGCAGGTGGAGAAGCTCAGGTGAGGAGAATGAGGTGATCAGAGAAGAGGCAGGGAGCGGCAGCAGGGAAGGACTAACGAGGACTAACGAGGACTAACGAGGCTGGTTCAGAGCAGGTGTGTAGACGAGCAAAGGAAAAACACAGCAAACAGAAAACCAAAACCAGTGGAAGATTCTTAAAATATATAACACAGTCCAGTCTTAACAACAAGTCAGAAGGCATTAAGAAAAAAAGCCATAAAAGCTACATACGAAAACATATAGCACAGACTTTTTTACTTTTTGATACTGTAGATTGACTTTTGTATGAATGTATTATTACGTCTACTGTTTTTGCTGTCTACTTACTTAATGTTGTTTTAATGTTTGTTTCTACTTAATGTTGTAAAGAGCTGCACTGAGGCAAATTCCTATCAAGTACTGCATCTGAAATAAAGCCATACTGTGACAAATATTGTACTATTTCTCCACTGTATTTGTTTAACAGCATATTGTTAGTACTTCTTAATTGTAAGGGAACATTTTTGCATTATATTATTTCTACTTTTACTTAAGGATCTAAGTACTTCTTCCAGTAGCAGGATCAAAATGTAGAAAGGTCTAATTGTACTACAGTAGATATTCTCATTCCATGGGAAAATAATGTAATTTCTTCTCCATTTCCTGGTTAGCTCACTTTAATCAACTAAAATGCCTCATTATCTTAAACTATTACTGAATATCTGTTGTATAGTGCCTCTACAAAATACAAAATAAATGGTGCAATTAAAAGTGCTTGCTTCTAGTCATAGAAGGTCTAAAAAATAAATTCTAAATTACATAAACAAATGTATTATACAGGAGTTTATGCAGCATTACTGTATATCCTTTAGTGCTTTCAAAATGAAGCAAATTACAGTTTTTTTATTCAATAGATGTCTAAACAAGACAAGAGTCTCCTGCATCAAATGATTAGACGATTAGCCCAGAGGAAACACCACAGCCCTGCGTGGGATTTCATAATATGTTGAATTATTATGAATCTAAAAATGTGGCAGTCAATAAGGAAACACGCCAGAGTCCATTTGGACAACAAAGAACAAGCACTTCTGTTGTAAAGCCATTTGCAGACGCCGCAGCCGAACCCAAAGTCCTCCTTGATCTTCGGTGTATAAAATGAGACTCCACCCGAAGAAAAGTGTCCGTGACAACTTGACTTATCGGCCTTTAAAGAAAAGTCCTCAAACAGATGTATCTGGTAATGTGAGCTAGCAGCGGGCCGAGACCTGCAGAGAGCCGCGTCTCGTGCCCTACTTAACCTGTCAAGGCCAGTCTGAGAACCACTCAATCAAGTCTCTACGGGCGGGAAAAGAAGACGGAGTGCAGAGGTGAATGAAACATTGAGGGGATCAAGCGGCTTGTGTGTATTTTTATCTCGAGGCAATTACCAGCCTTGTTTGAGAACACAATGGTTTCAAAGTGAATTTAATGGATTTTAAACAATTTTGGATTGATAATTTTAACTTTTTTGAGAGTTCTGTGAAATAAAAGTCTTCTGTCAGTCTCAGTAAAGATAGAGTCAAAAGAGTACTCTGGCGATTTAATGATGGGATTTTCACAAGAGGCAGATTTGGAAAAAAATAGTTAGAATCAAAGCAGAAGCGGCCAAAGTATCCTGACTTTTAGTCCCTAGTAAACCGAGCTCCATGTGCGAAACATGTGGACTATGGCCCCTTTAATTTTAAACTAGCTCCACCTCAACCAACTACAAAAGTAAAATGCTGCTTAGACATATCAAAATCTAATAATGTCATATATAATATCAGTCACAAGGGACATGTTACTGCAGAACTCCACATGTCCTCTTACCTAAATAAGTTGTTTGCCAATGACTCCCAAAATAACATAAGTGACCCACCGTTCTATTTAACGTTGTGAAACGGTCACAGTTTTAAACACGTGGTTAACGTTGTGAAAAGGAACAACTTGGTTAAGTTTAGGCAACAAAACTACTCAGTAGGTTTAAGAAAAGATCATGATTTGGGTTAAAATCTGTACGCATGTTACAGGTGTAAGTCTGTGACGTAGTTACATCTGTGATGAGGTTTAAAAAAGTCACTGTTGACTTTAGGGCTGTCCTCGACTAAAGAAACCATTAGTTGACTAACACTCATACTATTTTGTCGACTCGGCGTAATCCATTAGTTGATTTCATCGACAGATCTGTAAAACTGAAAACTAAAAGCATCACTTTAAATCTCATGTTTACCAGAAATGTGCTCATAAGTTTCTTGGAAATAAGTCATTCAGCTTGAACAAAAGCTTAAAAAATGACTAATCGACTAAAGAAATCTTAGTCAACTAAAACCAAAACGACCAATTAGTCGACTAATCGACTAAGAGGGGGAAGCCCTTGTTAACTTTTCTCTGGCGTGAAAGTCCTGTGTTTGTTTGACCCATCCGTCCCTGGCCCCCTCTCTATGCAGACTTTGTCACTCTTTATACTACCTCCTTTTCTCTCGCCATAATTACTACGGCCACTGGAGGTCGCCGCCTAACAAGAAATGCAAATATGAATCGTAAAAAAAGCTGCCTGCACAAACTATGCAGCCATTTTCGGTGAGGACGGTCTGGCAGAACAAGTACTTTTTACTCTTGATACTTTAAGTGCATTTTGCATTACTTATGGACTTGTTTTAATGCAGGACTTTTACTTGTAGTTAAGTATTTTATACAGTTGTACTGGTTCTTTGACTGAATACTTCTCCCACCACTGAAAGTTGATGGTGCTCTCCTTTAGTATGAAGCAGTGATTGTTTGAGACTGCTCATCACACGTTGCATATGTTTATAGACACGGATATAATGCAGAAATGGACAGTGGACAGCACACCGTGTTCTGTTTCCACTACAGAGTGGTTCTGCAAAGGCCGACCTGTTAATATGTTTGTCGACGTGCGGTCATCAATCTCGGGCGACGGACGGTGCTATAAATGTGCCAACTATAAATGAGTTGTGTGCAGTCTCACCAAGGATTGTCCGTGCATGTGGTGTGTTCCGGGGGTGGAGACAGGTTTAATATTATGTAACATCCACCTAAAAGCAAATGAAATCATAACTACCAGGATGATGATGCACAGTAATCAGTCAAGACAAAGAAGGTTTCGGCAGTAGCAGTAGTGCGCGCATCATAAACACGCACATCTTAGCCTAAATTATCACGCTGCTGAATCTTTTGTTCCACTGCTGATTATATTAAATCTGAAAAATTTGCTTATTCACAAAACAGACAAGAAAACCAGTTTGAATCATGACAACCTGTTTATATAACGATTCTTAAAAGGGACATCCAGGGAGTAACCCATGGGCATCACAGTGGGCAGCGACACAAGAATGACACTCAAACGCTTCAATATCTGGTGGTGTAACCCGACAGAGGGCTGGCATCACTCTGCGGGGCGCTCGGGGTGACATTTGAGTCCAGCTCCAGGAGGGCCAGATGTGCTGCTTTGATGGAAAAGAGACGTGTCAGCTCAGAATACCAGCCTGACAGAGACGGCACATACGAGGGAAGACCAGTCCCAGCGTTGGGATGCTACTGTCCTTTTCCAGAAACCCAGAGGGGAGTTCAAATAAGAGCACTTGCTGACGACTCCGTGCAGTTTCAGGAGGGCTTGAAGAGCGCATCCTTAATTCACTGATCAATCTGCACTGGAGAATCCTCGACTGTAGGAGACAAAATAAAAAGGAGGAAATAAATAAAGCCAGCTTTATCGCTTGCTCACCGCCAATTAAAGCAAGTTCTTATCAAAGCCCTCCAGCTTTATTAAAACGCAGTGCACTGACAGGCGAATAACCTCTGACAAATTAATTGAATTTTGACAGACGGCTCATAGCAAGAAGAGAGCAGAGAGAGATCATTAAACAGACCTCAGTGGAGATCAAACAGACATCGATAAGCTTAGCTGTTTGATGGCAATAAAGCACATTATATGACTTTATTATATACAGCCAATATGTTTGCTCACATGCTGTGTTCATTATAAATCCATCCAACATCACTCCTTTATGACTTCAGCAGAAGATCAACCCTGGTCTCACGAAATGGCTTATGAATTTGTTAAGTCATTCTGCATGTTATCACAACACTTTTTTTTGCTTTTTGCATGTCATTTTATGCAAAGTATTCACACCGTTTAAACGAATCCTCGTCAATATTAAATGTTCAGTGCAAGTGAGGAGACGTAGTCGGCTAGAAGGTCTGTTTAGTGCAGGTGGGAGGGAGGTGAATGAATCCAACAAACACAGGGCTTTAACTCAGGAAACTGGTGTTCGTGTCCCATTTGTTTTGGTTATTTACATAACAAACGTCCTTATTTTAATCCAAACCACAATGTTTTTTTGTAGTTTTGTTGCCTAAATGCAAGTTTTGTTTGAAATTACACCCGAAAAGTTTAAAATGTGTTACGAAGCGCACAAAAAGTGGCGTTCTATTTGAGATCATGTTGGAGAAGAAGCCAAAACAAAGTGTATCATATAGTTATTATTGGTTGATTCTTTAAGTGCTTTAGACTAAACTTAAGGCATCAGACTTTTTCTTTTCTTACTTCCTAAATCAGAAAAACACGATGTCATAGTTCATACGGACAGATGAGGATAAAATGAACATTTTGCAGTCGGTATCTAAAAGCATAGCAACGTATATCTCCATGCAAAACTGCTCCTGTGAGCTCAGGCACATTTTGCTTTTTATTCGAGGTGTCTAATCTTCTCCGGCTCTTATAGCTGCTATCCCCGTCTCTGTCGTGAGAAGGCTCTGTGAATTAAACCTTTTCCTTGGGGAGAGCCACGGTGTCAATAGCCTCGACCACTCGCTGGAGTCTCGTCTGTGCCGTCACCCAGCTGCCCCCTCAGTCCTTTGTACATTTTACCACCTCAGTCTCAGTCTTGATGCCTTCACACTCCTCTCTCAGACAGCCCAGGGATTTAGCCATGATTGTCCTTTTATCATTAAAAACACCCCCTTGCTTTTTTTCCCCTTCAGCCTGCAAAATGTTGCATATTTACAGTTTCATAATATTTCTTATTAGATTGTTTTTCCATTTGAGCATCTCTCACCTTGTAGTGTGTTGAGAAGTGTTTGCCTTTCATATTAGTTTAACCTTGTGACTTTTCATCCAAAGAATAGCGACCTGAGGTGTTATAATAAACCCTCGTTATGTGGTGTTTGTTTGAGATGTTATTTGGGGTCAGTGTCAGGCTTTGTCATTAAACTACGCTGTGCAGGCATTACAATCTCTGCAATAACACTGAGAAGACTTGGCCTGAAATGAACAATAGCCACGTGTCTCTGGAAATGGAGCTTATTACATTTGCAATACAAGCCGCCCCCCCTCTCTGTGGTGGCTCGGCGGGTAGCACCCATGGCTCCGGGGGGAGATGAAAAAGCCGGAAGCTCATCGAGGTGTACCCCCACCCGAAGTCTCGACTCCTGGGTTCACAAACGTCCCACCACGACTCCGTTCATCCCTGATCATCCCCCGGCAATCGACCCCCCTCTTTCATCCCTCTACTCAACCCTGATCCCACCTATAACACCCCTCACCCTATCCTTCCCGTACCCTCTGGCTATTCCAAATAAAACTACTTTGAGACCGTCCGATGGCGTGGCCTTGTTAGTGAGGTGCTTTCAGACAGCGAGCGATTTGCCGCTGCTGCTTCTATTGCTTTCAGTGTAAACACGCTCAAATTGCTAACCTTTCCCCCTATTTTAAACTACAACCCCACTCTATTTAGCTGTGCGGTAAGATTACAGTATAGATAGCAGCAGTCTGTTGTATACAGGCTGCTATCTCTGCTTTGAAGAGATTTACCTTTTTGCAATTTGGTTGAATAAAAACTCCTGAGCTGAGTGTAATTGACTCAAAGTTAGAGATGCTATTGGAGCAACCAAACATTTTCGTAATGTTCTCTGGGTAATTGTAGTCTGGTGTCAGAAGGCTTGGATTTCTTTTGTCACAAAAGAGGACAAAAGGAAGAAAAAGACACTTTACTTCATTTATTTAACAATAGGACCTACATTAAAAAGTGGATTAAAAACATGAGCACCTCCTTGATCAGCGCAACAATTGCGCTATCAACTCTGATTATGAGGACATTTATGATGACGCCAAGACAATGGAGTATAATAGCAAATGATTAACAGTGCATCAGAGAGAAAGATAAAAGCAGAGTGGGTTGATTTTTAGCTCAGGAAACGTGGCTACTCATTCCTGAATGAATAAAGTACTTCATGTGTTCGTATTAAGTTTAGAAGCACCTGATTGGTCAAACTTGTAAACAAGCGTCTGGTTTAAAGACGCCTTTGGGCATCAGTCACATAAAGGCTCGTCTCGCATTGCTCGACCTATCACAGCACCGTGTCAGTGCTGGAGTGTGGTCTGGCTGTGTATACCGACACTGCACATCCGTTAAGCCAGACTACAGAAGGGCCTAATGTCCATGGGCACATGAGCACCCAGATATCCCCAACAAGAGCTGACGGGAGTCTGACCTGGATAATTGGCTAAAAGGTGGTCGATGGATGGAATTATGTAACTGTTCTGAAACAGTGATATTCTCAATAAATGTGTTCAGTGCAGAAAAGGAGGAATATAGAGGTCAGTTTGACAGACTGGGCAATACCAGTATTTTTTTACTCAGTTTTACTATAGATTTTTAAAGTTACTTATCAATATGATGCATCTGTTCTTGTACTAATGCTGTGATGCGTCAATTTCCCTGCATGAGATCCAGAAAGTTTATCTTATTTATTTTGGAGAATTTGCACATTGTGGGAAAAAAAGAAGACATTTTGCAGTGGATTTCTTCCGTCACTCCCTCCATCATGGTTCCCACGGGTCCTTGATAGTTTGTGAATTTGAGGGGGAAAAATCAAGTTTTGAAAATAGACACAAATAGACATGGGTTATTGAAAGTTCTTGGATTTATATATTTTGTGCAATAATAGAAATGTAAGTTATTTTGATATTTTTGTTTAATTAACGTTAGTGAATATAGTATGTTCTATGTCTGCACGCATGTCTCCTGTACTTACATCATTGTTTCATGCACCAGCCTGCTAGTTCTCATTATAAAATTCTCAGTGTTGTAACAGTAATTAACCTTGATCTGTGTCTTAAACTCTGCCATGTTGGATCCTTAAATCTGAGGGTATTGGGCCTGAAAAGTCGTCCTTGAATTTGATGTTTAAGAAGGTGTGGGAACCCTGATCCTTTTTCAACTACAGATGCCATTAACAGAACTGTATTCAAAGCACCAGCACACACACTCAGCTGTCGTGGCTGCGTCTTGGCTTCAAACCTGCAGCGTCCAGCTCCGTGTGAAGGCGTGGATTTGAAACATGCACCGAGAGAGGGGAGAGGGAAGTGGGCGGAGTGTCGCCGCAGCCATGTTTGTTTGTGACGGTACAAATAATTGTGAGTTACCTGCCTTGTGAGCTGTGATGTTACCTGGATTGACCTTTTCTCCTGCAGGTGACAGGATGCGGATCGGCAGGAGAGCGCGGCGGTGGGTCCACGATTAGACCAGATCAGAACTGCAGGGTGTGGTGTTCTCTGTACGGCTGTCACACACATCAAACAGTCAGGTGTTCCCGTCAGGTACGAAAGAGCAGCAGGACGCAGAGAGTCTGGAGGTGGAGAGTGACTCAAAGCTTCACTCCTCCATTTCTCCTGCGTCTCTGCTGCCCCTCTGACCTCTGGGCTTGTTTATATCCTGCGTGTGTGTGTGTGTGAGTGTGTGAGTAGGCGTGTAGGCAGATGCAGGTGTGTGTGACATCCATGGGGAGGTGGTGGTGAAAAAAAAAATGAATGAGTGTAAATGAATTAACCCTGAGCAGCTCTCACACTAGCAGAAAAAACAAATTTACACCTCTTTCACACTGACCCGGTTGCATAATTCATGAACATCTCACGTTAAAAAAAAAATTACAAAAAATGCATATGTACGGATAGTGAATGTGGAGAATTTTCAACAGCACCTGCAATTTGCATAACTCCAGACACTTTCTAAAGAATGTGCTATTAATAGTAGAGGAGAGATTCATGAATCTTAATTAAAAGCTGAACAGGAGGCTTTTACGTGTCTTATTAAATACATAAGGACAGACTTAATACTGACACTTAGTCACTGGAGCAGAATGAGTAGATATTTATAGTGGATTGTGGACATACAATAGCACATAACATGCTATAAAATGGTATTCCACTGAAGGTATTGAACATTTGTTTTGGTTTATTCTTGGTTTAGTCTACACTGATATCACTGCATCTGTGTCTGAAGACATTGGGACACGCCTAAAACAGACCTGTGTTGTTTAACTGTGCAGGATTGACTCGACCCTGACTACAACTTCTGAAACAACAGCTTACGTCTTTAATAAAAGTGTGTTTTCCTCACAATTTGCTTTACCAAGTAAACTTGCAACGATTTACAACTTCATGTAAACTACAAATGTGTGACAGTTTTGTAGTATGAACTCAAAAGAAGAAGCCAAAAGCCAAAAAACAGGTAGAGATCATACGGCCATAATCTCTCTCGTATCAAGACCTGCATCAGATTCTGAACCATGGTTCTGATGGTCTTTAAATGTTCCAGTTCCTGTTTTTTTCTCAGACGTGGAGTGACACTGAATTCTGCAAAAGAATTTGACGTCATAGCCGTGGTATGTGGTTATTATACCGCAGCTATGAACCAATCAGATTGCTTTCAGCTACCCGTTTTATAAATATATATATTAAGTCAATTTTTTATTTATGTAGCACAAAATCTCAACATCAGGTCTCTCACGACACTTTTCATAGAGCAGGTCTAGACCATACTCTTCAATCTTCGTCCAAATGAACACTCTGAACTCTCACAGTGTTTTTTTAATATCATAATATCCTGCAAAGAGTCTCGGTGCCAGGCTGACCTGAGTCCATTCTCTGTCTGAATCAATATTATAATGATTGTCTGACCCGGGTCCCAAAAAGGACCATGTCCACCCTGTGATTTCAGTCCCTCGAGGAATAATCCAGGGTGTTTTTGTGCCTTTTTGTTTTTTAATGTGATTATTTGAGGGCAAACAATCAACCAAGCTATGCAAACATGAATGTGGAGCAGAATGAGATGTTGAGAAAATAGGAAGAAATGTACTGTATGTGCAGTGCTCTGGCTTTTTAGTGTAATACTAATCTTGCAGAGGGTGAAAAGAATGAGAATACAATATTATTGAGTATTCAGAAGGCGTACGAGGGGAACACACTTTCATTCACACATGCAAATCTCAGCACATTGTGTTCTGCAGGCGGAGCGAGGGGAGTTTTCATTTTTCAGACGGTGAGAGTTTTCCTCTGCTTGTGTGCATGCATGGGTGTGTCTCAGCATCTCCTGGCCGACACAGAGTGATGCCGGAGCTCATCTGTTACACCGCAAACGTGAGACGGTCACTGGAACATCTGGTCACGCTGTTAAGTCGTGACATTTCAAGGCTCCGGTCTCTGGCTGGATCTCTGCTGGCTGCGGCCGTGCCAGACAATGAGTTGATTTTCAACGAGCTGAAATAGACGACTTGATGCTCAGTCTCGGAATAAAGAATGAACATTTGTCAGAGCTCCGTGGGCCGAGAGGTGCGTGGAGGTACATGTAACGAAAGACGTCATCTGGGAGGGGCGACACACAAATCACGGTGGCCTCTTAGTCACAAGAGTGTTTACAGAAAGGCTCGTCCGAGCTGCTGTCAGGGGAGAAACAATTGATTGATTCTCTATTACAAAGAAAAATGATGACACTTATAGAGAATTGAGTTTGACATCTTGCTCCGAGTCACTGGCTCTGAAGATAAAAATAACAGAAAAACTAAATTTAAGAGCTGCGTCCTTTGCCAGATTCCCCTTTTAATCAAATATTTCAATGCAAGATTTCACGCTGTGTTTTGGCCTGCTTACATTTGTACCACTGAATTTTTAACAGTGAAAGGAAGAAGCAACCCAAAACACACAGAGTAATATAAGTGAGCTGCAGGATATTTAAGCACAAAGTTCTTTCTTTGCAAAAGTGCTTTTGATCCTCAACATAAAATTAGCTTTGTGACCACCTTACTTTATAATGAACAACGTGATCTCCTGGGAAAGCGTAAAAAACAGCACACCGCTTTTTGCCATGTTGCACGTGTCATGTAAGTTGTTTTGCGTGTCATCACATACAGACGCTTCAGGACCCCTTGACGTCACTTTTACACACCAAACTGACACTTCGGTTGCAGTTTTTAACGTGGTTAAAGAAAACATATTTTTAGGCAACAAAACTAGGTGGTTAAGTTTAGGAAAAACATTTTAGTTTGGGTTAAAATATGAACATTTGCTATATAAATGAACTTACATATGTACGTTACATCATAAACGTTACCAAAATCAACGGTTAAGATAAAAAATAACTCGTTGCACACGGGACACGAACAGTTTGTTGGCGTGTTGCACAGTTCTGTGAGAGCAGGCTGAACAAAGAAACAGTTACAGAATGGATTATACTGTGCATGTCGTCACAGGCTCATTAAAGGGTCAGTTCACCCAAATTTCTAAAAGGCATGTTTTCTCACCTACTGTATCGAGCTGTGCAAGTAGTTTTGGTCTTATTTTTCCAGGCTTAGATAAATATTCAATTTATGCTTTTGCTCTAATATAATGGAGTTGCTAGAATTTAATTTGTGATGCTGAAGTCCTCCAACCTACATACAACTTTTTCAAAAGGCTTCTTTGGCATCTAATAGCATCTTTCATTAGACTTTTTGTCCCCTCATCTTTCACACTTCATGCCCCACTTTTATAACACAAGTTTTCTTTTTTTCTAAAAAGATTATCATGGGCTTTTTTGCCTTTATTTGATAGTACAGGTGAAGAGTGACAGGGAAGGTGGGGGGGGGCGACATGCTGCAAAGGGTCAGGGGTCAGACTCAAACTCGAACCCGGGCCGCTGCGGACAGGTATAGTTTTTACTATGCACTTGCAGGATGCGCTCCACATTATGCACAGTAGCAGAGCCTATCGTACACGCTCTGATAACGACAGTTACGTCACACAGACCGTCACACACTCACGGAAAGTATACTTTTGGCTTTAGGGAACCCATAATGTAAGTTTTCTGTCAAATATTTGACATGTCGAGCCTAACTCAAGATACATTTTCTAATTTTAATACGTTAAACCTCCAGACATAAGACAGACATACATAAGACACTATACAACTGTTTTCACAGCCTCTAATACTTACTAAGGTATGCAGCACTATAATGTCATTATTTTCGCCTTTGTTTCTGACACACAACAGGCAAGAAAAATATAATCTAGAAAAAATATAAATCTGTTGTTGCTTTAAGTCTTTAAACGAATGATCAACGCTGTAATTTTTCTGAGGAGGAAAGTCTCAAAAATTATGTTTAAAAGCCTCAACAGCAATAACTAGAAATAGTTTGACCAGGAAACAGTTCATAAAAAGCTTTTAACACTTTGAACGCCACAAACAAATCATTCGTGGAGGCAGAAATCTGAAAACCTACACCAAATCTATAGGCCTGTATGAGTAGAAAGTGAGAAATTATGCTTTTTCTTTACCCATTATGTGCTACTGTAGCATGAGATTGAAAAGCAAGAATCACTGAAGCAACAGTCAGTGGGACACATGTCAACACTGTATCTGCATTTGACGAATCCCACCAGCTGAGGCCCGGAGTCTCGATGACAGGGGTGAGGGGACGAGACGTGACGAGGCGGGAGCTCAGACACGCATGCTGCCCGGTGATGTGCGGTGCACCCTCTCCCTGTTCTCATTATCCTCTCTCTGGGTGTTAGGGGGGGGAGTAGAGATGTGAGCGGGGAGTGTGGTGGTGGAGGAGACTGGCTGGCTAACCCAACATCCCCCGTGGACAGGGAACAGATGGGACCTGACTCCCTCCACACAAATCACTGCCAAAGAAGCTTCGGCCTGCTCCCGTGACCGTTCCGAAATGACAACTACTGTTTACTCAAACAAGAGCAGAGTCGGGGGAATGTTGACAGATTGCAATCCAGTAGTTGAAAAATACACATAAAGTTAACATTAGTCAAGTATTAGTTTAAGGTGTTTAAAGTCTGACACATTTGGGGAACTTTAGGTTTTATGCACATTTTCAATTTCGAAATTCAAACAAAAAAAATCCTTTTGGATCGCACAAGAAACAGTCGTAATGTTTACGATGAAAGGAATAAAATATATTAAATACAATTATTATACTAATGCATGTGGCTTCTTGTAATATATCGCTAGGATTTCAAGCTCTGTATAATTCTGGGTGTTGTTGCACTAAAATTATCAGAACCAGTTTTAGTTCCAACAGCATCAATCTGAACCAAGAAATTCACGCCCCTCGTGAGCACTGATGTAGGGAGTGCTATCACAGTAGACAAAAAAAATAAATCAAGCCTTTTTCATGAAAATCTTGACAAGTATACTTAGTGATGTCAATTCTACTGTGCAGACACAGTGTACTACTGTAATTAATGGAAAACATTGGCCCACTACCTTCCCTAATGGAATAACTGAGGAAATGATTCATTAAGATTGTCATTCATCCCCGTGATGGTCCATCTCCAATCCACCCACACACCTGTCAGAGGCCTGGGGTACCTGGGTAATGTAGTCATCCACAGGGGACATAATTAGAGAGCTGCCACCTGTACTTCCTCTCTTCTCTCCTCCTCATAGACAGGCCTCATTAGAGAGACCAGAGCCTGTCTGTGTGTGTAGAAAAAAAGAGTAAATTAATCTACAGTGGAAATCTGACACTAATTAGTATTTTTGGCCAAAACGCTTTAAAGGTCCACAGAGACAATAGCATTGAATCACTGAATACATTTTTAATTGTGCTAGTTAGATGCAGAAAACAAAAAAACACATCAAAACATAGCAATCAGATTTTAATGAACATCTATTAACAGGACAAAACTGCCAGAACAGTGAAACACCGCCGGCCTCTTGAGGATTCGGTGGATGTTATGATATGTTTTTGGTTTATTTTCATACAAGTGTAGTGTAGGAGTTGAAACAGGTGATAGGAGGCAGGGTCAGACTGACGTTACAGTTGGAGGCCGGGTGTTTTGTCTCATTAAGTTCTTATTAGCGACTAGAGGTGCAACGATTAGTCGACGTAGTCGACAAAAATCTACAATTGTCGACAATTCGTTGTTACGTCATCGCGTGTGTTTTTCATGCTGTGGAGCTGAATTAAACATCTTTTTTTTCCGGGGGTCATTGAAGTAGAGTAGAGATGGATTGAGCCATTTTTCTTGGATACTGAAATATTTTAATATTACATCAAGAAACACAGCATGAAAACACACAGTGCAGAGGCAGACACTGACCCGCAGCCTCCGACCTCCGTCAGTCAGTATGTTATGAGCTCGCTTTTATTAAAGTTAATGTTACCAGTTAACGTGAGCGAACGTTAGACTGTTTGATGTTAAACGGTAACGATACAGTTACTGCTCGTTAACGAGTCAGCAGACGTTTGCAGTGAGTGATCTGACATAAAGTTAACTGACTGAAAACACAACAGCTCAAATCATTACTCACGTGAACAACTTCCTCTTCCTCCTCTATGAGACATAACTTGTCTGAAATGAGATCTCTCCATCACATTATATCAGGTTAGAGTTAGAGTTAGAGTTAGGGCAGCTCCGCTCCAGCTAGCAGGGTCGTATCTAACTTTTTGGGGGCCGGAGGCCCTGTGCACAATCTTGTTTGGCTTAGTGCATCATATTCCATATGCATATAAATGAGACCAAATGCTGCTTTTTACAAAAAAAAATTCATTGAATTAAGCTACATTGTTAACATCAAAACAACAATAACAACAAAGCATTTTGCACACGCTTAAAACAACCTCAAAACAACCTCAAGCTAAATTTAAAAGCTTATAGCTAAATAACAGTCATTGAGTAATTATGCGATCCATTATCCGATTAGTCGACTAATCATTTCAATGACTGTAGTTCGATGACTCGTTGCAGCTCTATTAGCGACACGTGTGAGCAACGTGAGGAGGCGCGGAGAAGAGCGGAGGTGCTAATGACACGTGAGCGGTAGTGTTTTGCAGTAAAACAATAAATCTAATGAACAAAAACATGAGAAACAAAATGATGAAACTTCTGGAAACATAAAATGCACATACAAACCAATCAACAGAACATATACAGTAAGTGGGTGATATTATGACACCAGAATATCAGTGGTTCAATAACAGATCGCTCATCAGCGAGGATAAATATGTTAACTCTTGAGATGAAGCACTCTAAAACAAGAGAAACAGAGAAAATCTGCATTTTGTGGCATTCGTTATTGGCAAGAGTAATGCAGATTAATTTTAATGTATGTGGAATGTTTGCAGAGTTTGTTTGAAGAACAACACCACCTTTCATGAATACTGTGGTTACAGTATGAGGCTCTTGGATGAATGATGCCGCTAACAATTCACTGTAGACAGATGACAACAAGCGACTCTGACGTAGCCAGATTTGTCGATATTACACAGCCAAGACAAATCTGGTGACTGTTTGTTTATTTATCAACCAATAAACCAGCAGAGATGGAACAGATGCTACTAACGTGCACACAGAGATGGAGACAGATATTGCTCTATCTGCTTGGTATCTCTTGGGAGGAGAAAGAGATGAAGTAACAAAGCACATCTTGCAACTTTTAGTGCAATCATAAAGAAATGGAGAGAGAAAAAACACACACACGCACACACACACACCCCCACACACCCCCCCCCCCCC
>JAOVVB010270202.1:0-18226 GCA_028570985.1 Heterobranchus longifilis | reverse complement strand
CGCTACTGTCAGCTTCTTCCCCATCGACCAAGTCACACTCAAGCACTTTAAAAAGACAAGTGAGTCAGCACAAGCGATATGGCTTTTTAAGAGTTACAATATCAGATTCTGTCATAACGTGTCATAATTTTCCTTCCAGATTTTACCCAGGAAAAACTTGAATTGATGGAGTCTTACATGAAGGCTGTAAAACTTTTCCGAAGCTATGAAGACCCCTCAGAAGACCCAGAGTACTCTGAGGTAATGTGTCCAACCTTGCAGTGAATTCTCTAATAATAAACAGGTGGTTGAGTGAGGGTCAAAGCTGCTGTGACTGAAAATAGAGATGATAGATATATATTTATGATATGAAGTTAATTTTTCCCCTTCATATTTTGATTTTGCTTGATTAAGAAGACAGAAGTGATGTCAGCTCAACACCCTGTATGTGTTTTACATTAAAACAATTTCATGTAATTCCCTTTTTTTGTGTAATGATGGTTGGTGCCTCATGGTAGCCATATTTGCAAAAATGAGCCAAGGGTGCAGCCGTAGAGGAATTGATTTTCATAATAAAGTGAAATTAAAAGCATTCATCTCTGCAGGTGATTGAGATCAACCTGAGCTCCATAGTGCCCTATGTGAGCGGACCAAAGAGGCCTCAGGACAGAGTGGCAGTCAGCAGCATGAAAGAAGACTTCCAGAATTGTCTTAATGAAAAGGTAATATACTAGGGTTGGGCGTCATTTTATTTAGCTAATTTAATTATCTGTCTGAGAGGCGCTCCTCCGCGGTAGCCTCTGTGTTACCAAACATTTATTTTCCTTGGTTTCCTTGCAGGTTGGTTTCAAAGGCTTCCACATCTCTAAAGAGAAGCAGGACACGCATGTTCCTTTCCTGCACTGTGGTCAGGAGTATCAGCTGGCCCACGGCTCGGTGGTCATCGCCGCTGTTATCAGCTGCACCAACAACTGCAACCCGTCTGTCATGCTGACCGCAGGTAAAGGACCGAGTCAAAAGATGACGCTATGATCAGATTTTCTCCGATAATATCCCCTAATTTAATCTGTATTTCATCCATATATCGGTTGATTGTTAAATTCACTGACACTGAACTCACCATTGTGGCTACTTTGCAGGAAAATCTGCATAACTGGCTATTTTTGTGATTGACAGGTCTACTGGCCAAGAAGGCCGTGGAGGCGGGGCTTGTTGTCAAGCCTTATATTCGGACCAGCCTGGCTCCTGGAAGTGGCATGGTCACTCACTACCTCAATACCAGCGGAGTCCTGCCTTACTTTAGCCAGCTAGGGTAAGCATGTGTACACAGTGACAACACACACACACAAATACATACACACATGTATTACCTACAGTAGATACTAAGCAACATGCTAAGCAATGTACTGCTGTTGACGGGGCCACACAGCAAAACAGAATTTAGCTACCTAAAAGATAACCTGACGCTGTCAGATGGTTGTTTCACAGTAACATCTGAGAAGCCGTCATTAGAAACTGTTTGGAAAAGGACAGGCGCTTTGAAAAAATGCCTGGCAGGTGATTGGATGAACCATCTGTCTATCACACTCTTTGAAATGTTCTCCAGTTCTGATGTAACCAACGCTATTGTGCTATCGCAGCATCTGGCAAGATGGATTTGTGCGATCGCGTGAATCCAGCTGCCATGCAAGGTAACCTAAAAGAAGGACCTACTAAAAAAAATGAACACCGGTTTAAGTGTACGCGATATTTAGAATATTTTCACTGCTTTACCTTGCCGTCAGACAGACCTTTACAACAAGGAACGCAAACCGGTCTATCGCTTTCTTCAAAGCCACTAGACTCCTTTGACATGAACATTTGTCATTTTACCTCACAAAGTTGCTGATCTACTGCTGCCTCGATTTGTTAGTTTGGTTGTGTTATTGTGTGACTTTGGTCTTTTAAAAGCGTTAGGAACCGTGGGGTCACACAGACAAGAATTCTAAATTTCATTATTTTACGTAACATTACTGTGTGTTTTCCTTCACATTGCAGGTTTGAGGTGATTGGTTACGGCTGTGCCACCTGCGTAGGGAACACGGCTCCGTTACCAGAAGCTGTCGTGGATGCAATCAAACAGGTAAAATCTTCATAGTGCTACATTAAGCTGTTCTCATAGATCTTTAAAATAAATCTGTATCTCACAACAGTCAAATCCTGATGATCTACTGTGTTTTAGGGGGACCTGGTCGCCTGCGGTGTGTTATCTGGCAACAGGCACTTTGAAGGCCGCCTGTGTGACTGCGTGCGTGCCAACTACCTGGCGTCCCCTCCTCTGGTGGTGGCTTATGCTCTTGCGGGCACTGTGGGAATCGACTTTGAGAAAGAGCCTCTGGGTAAGTAAGGCACACGTCAGGAGCCCTGAGGTTCATTAGGGGATTTTAGGAATTTGGCTGATTACAGTGAGCGAACATTTAGTGATTCAGTGTCTTGTGCAGGCATGCATCAGACAAAGAACAGGTGGCAAAGGAGCAGTGTGGGTAGATTAAGGTCTAAACCCTCTGTGTCATCTGGTAGTGATAATAACAGTGACATTAACAGAAGTTAAACAAAAAAAACAGCATTAGTTTAAAGGGACAGTTCACCTCAAAATCAGAATTACCTGTAGTGCTATTCGTCAGTACATTGTTTTGGTGTGAGTTGCCGAGTGTTGGAGATATCGGCCGTATAAATGTCTGCCTTCTCTCCAGTATGATGGAACTCGATGACAGTCGGCTTCTGGTGCTCAGAAGGTAGCGAGCTAGTTTCCGTCTCAGCCGAGGAGGACGCCCTTAATGTTTACATCTCGCGCTGTCACGAGCCTCTCGTCCATGAGTAAGATGCAAATAGTTCCAACATGAAATTGCTCACCACTAGGGATGCCACGGTGGGGAAATTATTCCACCAGTTAATAAACCTGAGACAACACCGGCATCCGAATACACCGTAAACGCACCACGGAAGTGTGTGTGCTCCGGCTGGGCTTTTGCTGCATGGCCCATTTTGGCAGCTGCCAGTTCATACGCGAGGCAGAAGTGCCCCTCGGCGCTACACACTTCATTACATTGGTGTAATTAACGGTAACTTTAGTGATCATTTATTAAATAACACTGCTGTGGAATCATCATCACGCACAGCAGAGAATCAGCGGATGTGATGACGGACTGAGAGCAGACCCAATTGATGTTTAAAAACGCCCATTTCAAAGCATGTATTCAATAAAGTGTAACATATTTAACAAATTGTGATAACTTAATCATTTAATAAAGGCTACAGTACTGTAAGCATAAATTAAGTCCAAATGAACAAGTCGCTGCTCTAATGAGCTGAAGCTGTCGGGACTTTCTTGTTATAGAACAAAAAATGAGTGTGTTTGTCAGACTGAGCAGATGTTGACAGAAAGAGCTGTTTCATTGTTGATAGTTATTTTTTTATGGTGCTAACATTGAGCATCCTGTTGTTGGTGCAGGTGTGACTTCAGAGGGGAAGGAGGTGTACCTCTGTGATATCTGGCCGTCCAGGGACGAGGTCCAACAAACTGAGGAGGACACAGTCATCTCCTCCATTTTTAATGATCTCAGGGGAAGGATGGAGGTCAGGACACAATCTTTCCTTCTTTCTTTTATGTCTAATGTCTGTTTCATTTAAGTGAATTATTGAATTTATGAAAATGTTTTTGTTCGCTCTGTGATCGCTCTCCAGAAAGGGAACATGCTTTGGAACAACATTGAAAGTCCAGATTCTGTGGTTTTCCCCTGGGACCACAAGTCCACATATATCCGTTCACCGTCTTTCTTCAGCAAGTTGGTAAGTCTTTGGACTGTTGTGGTGATCATTTTATTGCTGTGTCTAGGCATGGGACGATATGAAAATTTCATGTCATGATTTTCCTGCGTAAAATAATTGCGATTCTAAAACTAAATATGCCCCAAAAACACACTGGAATCACATTACCTTACATTTTGTTTTGTTGTGGCTTTTTTCTTGAAACACTGCGACTTTTTCTGAAAACATTACGGCTAGGCCTGTCACGATAATTACCATATCGACTTTTCACAGTCACAGCGCCTTGAGCGTGAATGATGTGTGGAAAGGAACTATGCTGTCTATCTCTGCTTTTGTCTCTGTGTCGGAGTTTAGCAGGCGGGGCTCAGGCAGCACGCACGCACACACACACGCATGCGATTTGGTTTGGAAGCTGAACTGCACAGCTCCAGTTCTGGGAACATTTTGGGTTTGTGCCAAATGACAGAGGGGAGTCCATTAACACAGACGGGCCGGTATGTCGACTATGTTTAAGGACAGTGGACACTATACCAGAGACACTATAAAAGAATACTAAACTGACTGTTATGCAGGGGTCCAGACTGACACCATTTAGTCACATTTTGCAAGCATTTTTGGAGACAGTGCAACTACATTTTATAACGAGGAGTACCTGTGCGACTTGCAAATATATGTCCCCTGTTTTTTTTTTTCTTCTTAAATCCAGGGTTTTCCCAACCATTATAACACACACAAGTGTTTTTTCACAGTGCAGAATGAAAAGAGAACCAACAATTTCATATTTAGATTGATTCCTCCTTTAAACTGTTTCACTGTCTCAAGCGCTCTCTCTCATCTCCGCTGCTGTGACCAGACTCCAGAGGCAGACGTGAGTCCGGCTGGCCGGCCGGCGCCCCTCCCCCCTCGATAATATCGATTATCGCAATAATTCTGGAACAACATATCGTCCAACAAAAAAAGTTATCGTGACAGGCCTAATTACAACTTTTCTCGAAAAATTATGACTTTTCTCAAAACATTATGGCCTTTTTTCCAGAAGAAATTTTTTAAAGAAACACATTTTTTATTGCATCAAGAATAGGACACTGTAGTAAACTGCAGTAATTCATGAGGATATTCACAATTATCCCAGAAATTCACCACGATCAACTTATTGTGAGTGTTTTTTTTATCACGATCCACGATAAAATCCATTATTGTCCCATTCCTAGCCGTGTCTCATGATATCTCATATTGAAGGAAATACGAAAATAAATACAGCAGCAGTTTAGACAATAAGTGCCTCTGCTTGTCTTTTGTCTCAGAGTAAAGAGGTGCCGCCTCCTCAGTCGATAGAGAACGCTCATGTCTTACTGTTCCTCGGGAACAAAGTGACCACGGACCACATCTCTCCAGCAGGCAGCATTGCCAGAGTCAGCGCCGCTGCCAAGTATCTGCTGAGCAAACGGTCAGTTCCCTATCAGACATGATGCTGAAAGTCATGATGAAATATATGAGAAGTCCAGACTGGAGAATACTAGATTCTGATTGACCCGAGGATGCACATTAATGGACACAGTGTCCTCAACATCAACCTAAAAGAAGCAAGACAACTTATTTTGGATGTTGCCAGGCTACAGCCTGTCTACTCGATGGAATAGTACCGTTTATTATTTATTTAAACGTTTATATCAAGGTTGGAGAAGATAATGCCAATCCAAAATTTGCCTAGAAATATGAATGAACAGTTGATCTTGTCAATGATAACTACAAAAATTATTCTCGGAGATCCATTTTTATGTGGCAAAAACAAAACAACAACTCAATTAAACAAATTTTGTAAACCAAAACTATGAGGAAATATATCTATTAATAGAAAAAAGCTGTAATGTGAACGACAGATGTAAATGTCGGCACTGCACACTGTTGCTTTTTATTCATCACTACACAAATGCTAATTTGATTACATCTCAAATTGAATTTTTCCCTCAGCCTGACACCGCGGGAATTTAACTCCTATGGCGCTCGCAGAGGGAACGACGCAGTGATGACCAGAGGCACGTTCGCCAGCATCAAGCTTCAAAATCGATTCATCGGCAAACCAGGCCCTAAGACTTTGCACATTCCTTCAGGCCAGACAGTGAGTATGAACTTAATAAGACCAGTAACCAGTAGTTGTTACCTGATCGACTAATACAAACACCAATCCTGCACAAGCTGCCTTTGTTTTTGCAATGTCTACTAATATATGTCTATTAATAACATAATATGTGCTGTTTGTCTGATCAGCTGGATGTCTTCGAGGCAGCTGATCGCTATCAGAGAGACGGCATTCCCCTCATCATCCTGGCAGGCAAAGACTACGGCTCTGGAAACTCCAGGGACTGGGTAGCCAAAGGACCATACCTGCTGGTAAACTGCAACACACACACACACACACACGACACGACACTTTACACTGACCAGGCAACAAGTTTTTACTTTCTTTTCACTTCATTTAACATGGCACATTTACATTCCACGACTAGAAAAGTGCACTCAGTAGAGTGCAGATCTCCACCAGATCTCAAAATGTCATCTGGACCTAAAATCAGCAGAGTAAAATGTGAATGTGAATTCATTTTTGTAATTAAAAATAGAAGAGCGTCTGTCCAGCTCAAATGCTGTTTATTATGAGGTGGTGAGACACTAAGCAAATTTAATTATTGCTGTGATGTACTTTTATATTGAAATAAATACATTTAATATAGCCTACATTTTACATTCATGGTTTGTTGTGTTCTGTTATAAATGTAAATGTCATGGCAATTCATGATGTCTTTTTTTTTTAAGTTTGGGTCCCGAGTAGACAGGTAGCAGGGAACCCCTGCTTTAACACATCAAAATATTTGGTGAATTCTCAATTTACTCCACGCCTCGCTTGTTTTTGCCGCTCACCTTGCTTCTCTGCGGTCGACAGGGGGTACGTGCGGTCATCGCCGAGAGTTTTGAGAAGCTGCACAAGAACCAGCTGGTGGGAATGGGCATCATGCCGCTCCAGTTTCTGCCCGGTGAGAACGCAGACTCGCTGGAGCTCAACGGGAAGGAGAGGTTCACCATCACCCAGCCAGACAGCCTGAGTCCGAGGCAGCAGCTCACCGTCAAGGTAGGCAACAAGCAGTCAACACTGAGATGTGATAACTGTGTTAGTTAATGTATGTACCCGAGGCTCCCTGGAAAGCGGTGTCAATACTGAGTGAATTATCCTGATGAAATGAAATTAATTGAATTGATATTGTTCTTTGTGGAGGTGAAGCATTCAATTATTAGCACAGGACTTGGACCATTTTCAGAATAAAAAAAAAATCTAATTACCTGCTGTTGACACTATTTAAATCCTCAACAATTGAAATTTTTGGCCAGCAAGGGGCAGAAAAAAACACAGCTGTGACTCGGGGTGTAACGGTACATGTATTCGGTACGTGCAGCCGTACGACGAATACGTCCTGTCGCGCCGCGTTGACAGCACTGTAGTAGCACCAGTGTTTCCCCTCAGTTGAAGCAACACACTGGGACTTTACAGACAGAGCCACGACCATTACAGAAGCAATTGGCATCTACATTTCAGCAGCTATGCGCCCATATGCAGTGTTCACTGTTATTTACTGTTTGATGCTCTACAGGGCCGGGCTGTACCAACTATCTCAGGGGGGGGGACTATACGACAGTGGAACTGAGTGCAACTTGCACTACTGTCTGTTCAAAATAAATGAAAAGAAACCTAGCCTTATGCATTTGGGATTTGTTGCTTTTTTCCTGTTGTACCGAACCGTGACCCCAAAACCGAGGTACGTACCAAACTGTGGCTTCCGTGTACCGTTACACCCCTAGCTGTGACATATTATGACCAATTTAAAGTTGTTAAGAGTAAAATGTTAGCAAACAATTGTTTACATACATACTCGCCAGACACAAAGCAACATTATCATCCCATTGTAGTCATGTTTGTGGCCACCTTCATGTTGTGTACAGACCAACATAATCTGCTTGCTTAATTCGCGTGAATTTGAATGCTGGGATATTTTTTCCGCTTCATTTGCGCGTGAAAATAGTGAAGGGTAGTGAAGCCGGTGGTGCTAACTGGGGCAGTGCTAAGTTGCTAGTACAATCAATAGCTATAATCAAGTAACAGACACAACAGATTCATCACAACATTATCACAACAGATAATCCGACCTCCTCACTCACTTTCCTCCTAGTGAGCTCTTTTGTTTTCCTGTTCCAGTAAAAGTACGAGATGGTGTCGTAGAGCTCCGAGTAGCCGGTAACCGCACACGGAGATTATCAGCTGGTCCTGAATGAAATCTCCGCCAGTACGTCCTTGATGTCATTACATCACTGGAGGAGCTCAATGCTGATTGGCTGTTGCAGCACAAATTTGCCGTCGGAGTTCAAATTTTTCAACTCGAGCGAATGAGCGATTCATGCAAAAATCACTTAATTTGCGTCATTTGCGCTGCCCAATTCGCATCATTTGCTCCATTCACGGCGCCCAATTCGCGTCATTGTTCCACTTAAAAAATGTATTGTGTGGGAGCTGACAGGGACTTCATGGTGCATTCAGGTGCACCTCATAAACTCTTAAATCTATACTTGAATCTACTTCCATGAAGGTTGTTTAAAACGGGAACTAATAACTGTGTATTTTCCTTCTTTTTTTGTTCTTTGCTAATCACATACCTGTAATAAGGATCTCAGTAAAATCACTTGAATGGTTTAGTGAAAGAGTTGTTTCTGTGTTCTCTTGCAGACTAGCCAAGGAAAGTCCTTCTTCGTCACTGCACTGTTTGACACTGAGATGGACGTTATCTTTTTCCGACACGGAGGTCTCCTTAGATATGTTGCTCGGACTTTGCTCTGAAACACTGACTTTGTTCTGAATGCGCCCAGCAGTCATCGTTTCACCAGTTTTCAGTCTTCAGCATGGACAAAAAAAACAGCTTATTGGAGAAACATAACGGCTGATGATTTGTCTGTTTGAGCTGGGCAAACGTCCCCAAACGACAAACGTCCCCAAACTCTCCTGTACCGGAGCTGCTGCTCCATCAGTACAGACAGTCAAAAACAAAGCGCAGGAAGACGTGCTGACATTAACTCAATAAGGAGATTGTACCCAAGACAACCTTTGAACATTATTTTTTGTGTTTTATTGTGTTGGAGAGGGAATTTGCAGCGTACTGACGAGACATTTCTTTCATTATGGAGTTGAGTCAAGAAGAAATGAATCCTATCTGCTTCTGTTGTCGTTTGACAAAATACATAAACTAAACAATCCTACCTAGAAAGGCTTACATGGTGCTAGGTACTACGGCATGAATACATTGTTTTTTAGGGTGCGGTATAGCCTGTTTTTACCAACATCCAAGTAAAGTCTAATATTGCAGAATTGATGTCAGTTGCCCATATTTCTTATTGGGGCCAAACAATCGTATGTAAATTAAAGTTCTGTTAATATTTCTTTCATCAATTTCCCTTTTGCAGTTGCCTCCTGATGCTCAAATTGTCTTATGTGGAAAATGTGAAATCCCTCTTTCTGCTGTATCACTAAGCTACATAAAGATGCCTCCGACTACAAGTGACAGTCCTCTCTGCATCACATTAAAGGTAAATTCTAAAGGTTTTTCAACCTAAATAATCAGTTAATATTTAAGCAAGTTCACACAGGAGTGCTGTTGTACTGAAAATCATAGCCACAAGGACACAGTCATATTAATAATATGACTCATGATAATTAACAGTTATTAGAGCAGTTGTAAAGTGGAGTGATACATGTATAGTTAAAAGTCCCAGTGATGTTATACTGTATATCAGCACTCATGGAATACCTGTTGTCCAATCAAATGACTTGGTCGGGAAAAACTATTGTATGATAATCTATAAAGCAGCAGATGGTTCCAACAGTTTGATTAATTTTGAGCAAAAAAAACTAATTTAAAATACATTTAGAGTTTGTACCCAAAGTGTATCTAAGTATTATCAAAATGCAACATTATAAACTTTAAAGACCCCCTCCAGTTAAAATCAAGTTTTTAACCTTGTTAACATGTCTTTATGGTGTTTTTTATTTATTATAAGACATATCATGAGTGAAATGAGCAATCAACACCATGGCTGAGCATTTCTCTCTTGAAACTGCAGTGTACCAATAACAGTCTCTAAATTTTGGATTCAGACAGCCAGGTTTTATGACATCACATATCTAAGGAACCAATCCCGTCAACTTCTGGCTAGGGCATTCCATAGCGTAACTATGGCAGCAGTGATGGACGGTGCTTGAGACCAGATCCAGAATTTCTCAATGAGGGAGAAGAGTAGATGTGCTTCGAGGCCCTTTTGAGAGTTTGATCTTACTTTTTGTGGGAAAACCATGTTTAACAAAATATTAATCATAGCAGACTATTTAGACATACTTTCAAACATGTCTGGAGGTGGACTTTAAAATTTGTAGTCAACCTAATTGGTGCTGAGGTGAAAGGGAGTTTACATTGTTGTTGCTGGCTGTAATTGCACTTGTCATTTAAATTTAGTTGTTTTTTTTAGGTATGATTGAAAACAATAGATTTGGCAAGATCACACGCCTGAATCACCTGAATATCTTTTACTTGTGTATCTCTGGTGAACGTATCCATTTCAAGCTCTCTCTGTAGCCTGAGACTGACGACCTGCAGTGTAGCATATAAATATTTATTTAAATGGGACCCAAAGCAGGTCTTGGGGAGTACTACTTGCACATGTGAAAAAAAAGTTGTATACATCCTTAGTTTCTCCAGAGAGAGCCGTGCGAAATCTCATGAACTGCCTCATGTGATGTTACTTCCTGTTGGTTGGGGCTGAAGTACAGAAGCGCTGAGAGGCAAGTTAGAAAATACAATTCTGGCGATCCATTTTCTAAGACTGAATCTCTTACTTAAGAACAATAAAATTTGCCTGGATAATCTGCCTAAGCGCCTTAAAAGTCACCCTCTTCCATCTGTTACAACAAGTAGAAAAAATGATCCTGACAGAGAAAGTGGGTTTGGCAGGTGAATTTTCTTCTTTTTTTGTGTGTCTGTTGTTGTAATTCTCATTCTGGCCACAAGAGGCTGAAGTGCACCACTACTCTATGTTCGAAATAGGACTAAAAGCATTCATGTTTTATTTTCTCCATTATAACTCACCTGGAATAAAACATGAATGCTTTTAGTTTCACAGATGGAAAAAAAACAACTTACACAAATGATCATAGCAAAACTTTTTTTCCCCCCCTTGCCTTTTTATCAGACGGGAAAACAAATTCAGGAACTTAGAAAGATTATCCTGGCAAAACCTTTTTTCACCAGTTCTTAAGTCAAACACAGGAGAAAGAACAATTTAAATCTGAATTAGAACTTTTTTTCCCCTCACTTGCCCCTCTGGGTTTCCATACTGAAGAATACAAGTTTGTCTTTTTTTTTTAAATCTTGATATGTGGTGTTAGAAAGAAGTGAGCTTACCAGACCTCTGTAGCCTGCTCCTCATCTCTGTATGAACTGCTGGCTCATGAGTTGCATTGTGGGTAATGTAGGCACCAGGTTTTTTACACGGAAGAAATAAAGCAAGATAACTGTATTTCCCCAAATTACTATTTTTCTTTACATAGTTTCACTTTAACAACTGGACCAATTTTTTGAGTCCCTGTTGTGATTTGGTGCGATGTGAAGATAAAAGCTGCATGAAAGTGACAAGTGTAACCATCGCTCGTTAACGTTAGTGAGAAATAACCAATAATCAATGCTCTATCATTTACCAGCTCATATTGCAGTTCAAACTCAATTATAAGTGAATGGACATCAGCCTGGCCTATAATACAATATTATTTTGTTTATAATCCAATATCCAAATACATGGATTGAGGTACTGGACTTGTCATTAAGAGTCAGTCTGAACTAATTAGTTTTGGGTCAGCTATGATTTTAGTTTTTGTGCATGTTCAAACCATTTTGGTAGGTAATGGCACTTTCTGAATTCATCCCTTCATGTATCATGTAGTATCATGTAGTATGTCATGTCATCTTGTATCATGTCACATTATCTAGAATGTGGATTGGTGCCTTTATGCATTTATATTTTTTTAGAGAGCATGGTGTAATGCTGGCTGTGTTTAAGAGAAGTTATTTATTGATTTCCTACACTATCCTGTAATGTGTTGAAAGTTGAAACCATTAACTGCCTGAAACTATTGCAAAACCGTGTATTTGTTTTTGTCATTTTAAGAGTGAACAAAGACAGTGTTTTGCCAACTGCCAAAACGAGCTGACACAAGTAGCAAGCTGTTCTAAGTCTCATAGTTTCTACACTGCTTCATATTACAGGACATGTAGGCTTTTAGCTCCTCAGCCAATCCATCTTCACTCTTTGCCTTCCTAGTTTGAGGTTGTTTTAATTAGTCAGTGATATCTGAATGCAGCACAGTGTGAAAACTTCACTGGTAGTGTCATCATGTGTAGCAGTTAACTCGTGCACTGCTGCTGCTTTCCTTTATCTCAGTTTAGGTAAGCAAAGTGTGCAAACCAAGTGCAAACATGAAAGGGTGTCTGGATGTCTGTAACTCTGAAGTATATTGTAAATAGTTTTTAATAAATAGTAAGGCAACGAACGCTGGTATTGAGGTGTCAGGGTGATCTGTTAAAGGTTAACTTCACAGATTTTATACCAAAGGTTTTCTGATCACAGGGAGTATGACTTTACAAAGCAGAAAGGGTCAAACAAAAGATGCTACTGAGTCGAATTATGGAAAACGTAGGATCCAGTGTTTTTAGGACTTGACTTATACTAGGAACAAAAAGTCTGAATATCTATGCATGCGTAGTGATAATCTCAAAGATTCTTCATTTAAAGTTGAGCTGAAATGAAAAATTCATCTCTGGTCATGTTGTGTACCTATTGAACAATGTATGCCAGAGGCCGAGGTCGAGTTCATTCAACAGACATGTTGCTGATTTTCACCCAGCTCCGTGTCACTGCAGCACGGGCATCCAGCAGCGTCGTGGCCGGTATTTTATACAGTCGATGGAGGTGTGGAGCCTTTGCTTGCTAATCCTCTGTAGCCATGGATGTAGCCTGTAGCTCCAGTCTGTACTGCGCTGAACTCTAGCCCACCCTCTTTTCAGAGGTCCAATCAAATGCGAAGGATTTGAATTCCCACGCAAATATTCTGTTTTACTGGGAAATACATCACTGCATGTAAACTAAGGCACTCTAACTTCCGTTTCAGCTCGACTTTAATATTTGTTAAAGGGAAAAAAGCGGCACTACACGGCTAGCTGTCTGCCTCGTGTGTTCAGTTACTGCTAATGCAAACCGACCATTTCCTCCTGATGCACCTTCACATTAAACCCATTTAACTGGCGAAACTCAAGTGGACTTTTATTTATGAAGTAGTCACAGGAAATGCAATGCGTCAGTGAGCTTGACATTGACTGCTATCGTGCGTCTGCAAAACAAAACACCGGACATTTTCAGCATTTTTTGACAGCGGATCAGTTTGAAATATTGCAGGGAGTAATGGAAAAGCTGCAGGAAACAGGCTGCAAACTTCAAAACAAAGAGTTAACGTTAATCAAGTAACATCAACTTTTACTTTCGTTCTCACAGGCGGTTTGTTCAGCATGAAAATCAGATCGTGGTTGCTCACAGAATGATAGAAAAGGGCCAAATATTGCCTTGCTTCTTTACTTAAATGACAATAGTTTGTTTTGCTGCGCTCGGTATTCTGGGGCCTGTAAACCGTATTTGCCGTTACGACCGGTAAATAAATGAACCAGGACTGAAATCTTAAGGATTGTCACTTTGAATATTACGGTAGGCCTATACATATATAGTTATATGATTATGTTGAAATACAATACATTACAATACATTGACTTGCCCTATTATGGATATAATGCGCAAAAAATACACTGCAATATAATATAATAAAATGGCGTTGGTCGCAAATGTGGTTTCACTTTCTCTGAGTACACACATGCACAGCGTTCTCTATGCCCTAGTGATAGACTGACAGGCTGGAAGATGTCTTTATGCCCTGGTGATAGACTGATAGGCCGGATGTGCTTTCTATGCCCTGATGATAGACTGACAGACTGGAGGTGGTTTCTATGCCCTGGTGATAGACTGACAGTCTGGAGGTTATCTTTATGCCCTGGTGATAGACTGACAGGCTGGAGGTTGCCTTTATGCCCTGGTGATAGACTGATAGGCTGGATGTGGTTTCTATGCCCTGGTGATAGACTGATAGGCTGGAGGTTGTACAGACAGGTTAGGAGGGGAGAGTGTAAAATGTTAAAGTAAATAATGTTGAAATTATTTTTACAACTGAAATACATTTTTTAGCTATTACAGAAAGAATAAAGTACAGAAAAAAGGTACTGCTACTAGTGTCATTTCAAATGTGAATGGTACCCAACCCTAATGTTGGCATATGTTGTCGTGATCTTCTGGACTGTTCCTCTCCACCAACTATTTATTAATTTGGAAGAAGTGATTTGGCATATTTGGAGCTCCGTCAACAGTCTCATATTGGTTTTAAAACTCAAAACAAATTGCTTATTAATCCTCTTAAGTGCATTTATCACCGTAATTAAGTTACATGAGAATGAAATCTTTTTCCATGATGTGTTTACATTATGTCGTCTATCCCCTGTGGTCAAATAGTCATTTCCCAGAGATGGAGTTTCTCAGAAGACAGAATTAATTTCATTAGGTGAGTCAAATCTCGGTGGACCTCAGTGTTATTATTGAATAAATGTGAGGACTCACAACACCGGACTCTGATTGGCTGGCAACAGCAGACCATCTAATTCGTTTTCAAACTTGTAGTCTTCCAACCGATGCTGACATCACAACAAAAGGCTTTATGCAACTTTCATCACATATGCGGTGGTACTCCTGAACACTTGCAAACAGACTTTGAGGTGTAAAATCCCCCTTTAAGTTCCCCTTTAAGATGCCGACCACAAACTGCAACTTCCCCGGGTCGAGTCCAGCCAACTTTTCTCTCTTTCTTCCTCATTTCCTATCATCTCTCCACTTAAACTTTAAATGCCCAAGACAGTGAAAAATTATGATTTTTAGTGTTCTAATTGGAGCTGGGCGATGGGGCCTAAAACTAAAATCTCGATTTACGATTTTAATCTACAAAAGACAAAGGCATTATTCAAATACGGTGAATTTTATTATTGGGATTAATAAAGTGCAAACCTAACTTTCACCAAACTTCACTTTTTTTTAATTAAATAAAAGGTGCCTCTTATCTCTGAAGAAAAAACACAGACACTATGGCTCTGTTCAGACCTGGCTGGCATTAACACACGTTTTGGGTAATCCAATTACAAGCGGACAGCTCTCAGTATGTCAGTTCACACCTGGCATTTGAATGTGTCTCCACAGATCTCACTTCCCCGCTCTATATAAATAAACACATAGTAGCTACATGGCTATTGGCTAAGAAAACATTGCGACTTAAGATAACAGGAATGTCTGTAGTAATATCATATACATTTGTGAATTTGGGTACATTTTATTAATCTAAAATGTAAAGTTATTACCTACCAGCTGGTGGTCCCCCAGGACTTCCGTGCCAATGGCAGTCGCAGCTTATGGAGGTTCAGAGAGCCGGGGATGAGAGCAGGTGAGCAGGTGTCAGATCTGTGCAGAGCACCGGAAAAAAAGTGGTCACCGACACTACGTTACTATGAAGTTTAAGTGCAAATCGATTTTCATTTTTAAACATCGTCCTAAAGCAAGAATCAGAGAAAGAGATCTGCACACTGAATTAAAAGCTCCAAGGCATTCCTGGAATGCCTGAGGAAGACCTCTGATCAAAACGTTTTAATTCAGTGTGCAGATCTCTTTCTCTGATTCTTGCTTTAGTTAGATTTTTTTGATCTAGCACTGAACAGGTTTTTTTGGATGTGTGTACCCTGCACCCTGTTCATATTAAACATCATCCTAAAACATAAATTCAAATTAATTGCTAAAATCGCTCAGCAAACAACTCCCTATTTACCCATCCAGCAGACACAGAGCCACATCAGCATTCATTTGGAGTCATGTTTCTGGAGACTTGACAGGTGCAATATTCCCTCTCTTTTTAGCTCTGGTTTGGTCTCCACCAACTCCTTACAAAAATATCAGCAGCAGCTAAATGCCCCACTTTGTTCACTAGTTATTTTTAATCAATACCAGTTTAAATGTACGCTAAATTTAGAATATTTCACTGCTTTACCTTGCTGTCAAACAGCCCTTTCTGACAGGAAAATGAAGCAGTTACATCGAGCCACCAGACTCCATTGAAAAAACAGTAATTTTACTCAGTTGCTGGTCTGCTGCTGATCGGTTGTCTTATTGTTGCATCCATGGCAGTACATTGCTTAGCTTACATTACATAGCTCCAAACATATTATTGATAACCTCATTGATTCTCTTACTGTGATACCTTTTATGGGTAACCTAACTATGTCACTGTGAATAAACACATTATATTCCACTCTTCTTAACATTGCAAGGTGTAGGCGGAGGTCTGCGCTCTCTGAGTGCTTTTCTAATTGTGTTTATGTAGAAGGAAATCAAGGCTTTGTTCATTTTCTACCAATCTGTCAACACAATGCAAAGATTGTTTTGGTCTGTTTTACCCACATTACCAGCGAATCTAATTACACTGCTCATGATTGCAGCAAATCCCTCAGCATTAGACATTAGAAATTTATAGAGGAAACGATTTAATAGCTCAGGAGAGTAAAACACTGCGCCTGATGGCTTAATTGCAGTTTAATTTATTATGAGAACTTGGCCTGAGGTAGCAAAACCGATCAAGCAGCCAAAATGCCATCTTGTGATGTAGAGAATGTGTTTATTGCATGGCAAATTTGAATGGTAGGTAGGCTGTCTGTCAGCCAAAGACTGCAGGCGGCTCACCCTGATATTATGAGATTGTTTAATTTTCACTGCTGATCACAGCAGCTCAAGTGCTCATTCATGTGGTCTATTTTGGACGAGATGGGATATCAGATGGAAATTAGTAAGTGGGTTCGTACAAAACATCTCAGTGCTCAAGGGTTGTTAATTTAAAACATGTAATTTATTATTGTTTACAAAGATAGGCCTAATTATTAATTATCCCACAACTAACGACAGCGTGGCAGAAAATGGAAATCTGGTTTATTATTCTCAGAGGAGCAGTTGCTCTGATTATGCCCCACATCTCATTAATTTAAATGGTGTATAATAACCAGGAATCTGCAAACCTGAGTCACTAATGAGTTTACAGGCACGGAGAAGAAAAGTGATGAGTCGTGCTGATAATTGGCCAGCTGTAATATGATCTGGAGAACAACATGATGAGATTTCTTCAAGTATTACTGTTTTCATATTTTGGGAAAGGATGCATGTTACTTCCATCTGTTATTTTCTGATCAGTGTGAACGGTAAAAAGCTGCATCAAGTTGCAATTCCCATCTGGCTCACATAGATAATCAAATTCCTGAGGCGTACCTCAGCAGCATGGAAAGCAATGACTCACAACAAAGGCGAGCGAATGCAGATAGCTGATGGCTCAATTGATCATTTGCAAAACCCCTTCCCCTTTTGTTACCTCCGCAAAGGAGGTTATGTTTTCGGTTCAGTTTCATGAAACCTGCTGGAAGGCTGTAGCAATGGGCCAAGGAAAATTAAAAAAAAAAAATAATTTTCATTTTTGTTAACATTACGAGATGGGGCATGGCCTTTGGCGGAGGTCTGCGCTCTCCGAGTGTCCTTCTAGTCACTGCTGCTGGATGTAGCAAGTAATTTATGAAACAACGGGACCTTGCTTTCAGACAGAGGTAGACAAAAGTAGGTCTCTCATTACTCCCAGGTGAGTATCGATTTTGCCAACTGAGATGAGTGTCGCTGGCAGATTTGATCAGTTATGATATTATCATCAGTTATTGATGAGTTGGTTGAAAACACTGTCCCTGCCTGACTTTTTAATGTTTACAGCTGACTTGTTTTAAAAGGATAATCTTGTAAACAGGTGATAGCTACATACATGATGTCATGCTAACAGACTGATGCAAAAGCTGCACAAAAAGCCTGCTCACCAGTTGATAATCCACATAGAAGACATGGAAATAAACAAACAGCATTGTACTTGTACTGCAGTGTAGAGCTAAATAGTCCTAGTATTACAAGTATAATATATCAAAAAAGTACGTTCAGACTTCAAACTCTAAATTTTCTCTTTGCTGCGTGTTAATGCCAGGATCATTCAGGACCGAGTTCTATACAGTAGGGAAATACTACACAGTGGATAGTTATGACATGGACCTATGGCCTTAAAGGAGCAATAGGCTACATGTCGCAGTTGTGCACTGCATGTAAACCAAAACAAAGCAGCTCAGCAGCCACTCCTCCCTTTCCCCCTCGC
>JAOVVB010270195.1:0-18226 GCA_028570985.1 Heterobranchus longifilis | reverse complement strand
TGTTAGGCGGCACCCTCTAGTGGCCATAGTAATTATGATGGGAGCAAAGCAGAAAGTCATGTAATGCAGTATTGCTTGAGAGCTTGAAAGACTGTTTAGGTCCGGCGGGGGTGGTGGTGGATGGGTCAAACAAACTAGTCTCGCATAGCCAGACCTATCTTCACAGTGCTGTGTCCATTGAACAGTGCCTGGATAAAGCCTTACTTCCTGTCTCTGGGCAGGCTGGAGACAGGAAGTAAGGCTTTATCCAGGCACTGTTCAACCAGTAAGCCAGACAATCAAAGAAAATGGCAAGTTATTTTAGCTTAACTTAACGTTCTGCGTCACATGCGTAACTACGTCATGTACATACAGATAAGTAACATTAACAAATGTATTGATTTTAACCCAATGTATAATATAGAAAAGTAACACACACTAAGTGAGGTGCTGATCACTGGAATCAGACTTGAAAGCAGGAAAAAAGTGTCTGGCTCCATGTGCATATGATTTTAACCCTAACCACAAAATCATTTTTGTGCCTAAACCTAACCAAACTGACCAAACCACTCCAATTGGTCATATTTCCTCCCACCACTAGAGGCACTAATTTAGTAAATGCTCATATGGGTCATATTAGAAGATCGGAACAAACGACATGTGGTCGTATGGTTTGGAGGACTTGTTGGTTGTTTCATAATGATTCTCATAAGTTCTCAAATGTAAATGCCATACATCTCGTGGAGGCATAAAAAAGGATATATATCAGGATTTGGTGTCAGTCCTGTAAGAATAAAAAATGCAATTTTTCACTGATGCTGTATGGAGAGATCCATTGAAGAGGAAAAAGAGATGCTGTTCTAGCTTTTCCATCAGCAGCAGTCTCAGTAGTCTATAATGTAATGTATCCACAAGACATGTAAGATTTTTCAGCTTTAGCTTTTTTCTTGCCTGGAAAGTCATCAATCATGAATATTGCTCTCTCCTCCTACGTACACAAAAACCCAGCTGGATGCTGCAGGTCCAGGTGAATCGAGTGTACTATAAGTCACTGAAAGGCATTCCAGGAAACACACAAAATAACTAATGTATGACAAGAAAGTATATTTCACAATATACAAAACTTGCATCAAAGCATATTAGTATCAACAACGTATCAGGGTTATTTGTTACATGGGCCATGAGCATTTCAACCTCCAAACAGATTAAATATAGGCCAGGGACACACCATCTAAGATCAAGTCACATCTAAGGGTATATAATTCCAGCTCATAGCCTGATCTCTGACCATGAAATGGATCCAGGAATGGCGATGAGAAGATTATGACAAATGATAGCTGTGGTTAACTATAATGACTATAGATTACCTATAATGAAAAAAAAAACAGCCACAAATGATCAAATAAGCTGAATTTGGCACAAAAAACTCTTGGTGGATCATATATCGATTGTGACAGTGACGAATGGTTTTCAAAGCAAATGTCACATTTGGTCCCTGCAAAACTGTGTAACAGGCATAAATGCATTTCCATATGATATTTAGATGGCTGTGTAGGCTGAAAGCAATCCAATAAGCAGGGGGATGCAGCCCTTTATCTGCTGATAATGGCAGCATAAGTCAAGTCAAGTTTATTTGTATTGCCCATGCATCACATTTAATGTCTCAGAGGTCTACAGACTCACCAACAGCCACCCGTTTTGAATGTATCCCACGATTGAATGGGCATTATGAGTGCTTATCAGCCTCATATTGGTCAGTAGGAGCCTGCTCCTCTGCTAGAAGGTCCAGAAGGCTGTTGTCATGCCATTCCATGGGCTCTTTCACTTTCTGTTTGAGTTTTGTTAGGTAGTTAGGTAGGTTTAGAAAAAAGCAAACTATGACCGTAGTGAAGCATCCTAGTTTGGCATGTAAAAGTTACTCTCAATAAAGATTTGGGAAGACAAAAAAAAGTGCAATTCATATACTTTACCATGAACTCACTGTTGATATTCGCTACATACCATATACTAGCAAGGCTGAGAATACACAATATATGAGGCTGTTTGGTTGTTTTGGCTCATAAAAACTTCTGGGAAAAAAAGGACTCACTGACTCTTGCAGTAGCCTATCCTGTCACTCTGTGATTATACACAAAAAGATTACTGCAGCATAGATAACAAGAAGCCAGGCTTGCAGTCAGCTATGAGGTTGTAATAGGGCTCTCCTTTTCCTCCAAGACACCAATTTGGCTCAATATTTCCTCAATGCCTGCGTTAACAATGTTCATTGGCCTGCACTGCCACAACTGAAACCCTCACTGGGAGCGTGAAGCCACCCAGTAGGAGTGAGAGTCCACCCAGTATGAGATGCTATAGCAGCGACCTGGATCTGATCCTTAGCTGGTCTATTGTTTTAGACCAGAGGCACAGCTGCCAGGAATCGAACCCAGGTCCCTGCAGTGGTGGTTGAGTGTTTTACCTCTATACCTCCCGGATGCATCGCTGCCTCTCTTTCAAGCAGCGCCATTAAGGTCTTATCCATCCGGCCTTCCAAACACTAGTCTGTGTACGTGGTAAGGCAGCCATCCAGGCTCATCCTGCTCCCTGTGTTTGTTGTTAGCAAGCAGTGAGGGTGAGAGAGGTTCTGCAATGAGAAGAAGCATTTGTCTTTGGGATAATCATGCTTAAGTCCGCCTGGCAACTTAAACATTACAAATACCCATGACAGATTACACAAAATCTGTTTGCTGATATATTTACACAGCACTTGAAGGTTGAAGAGGTCATGCTCACTCTTGATTGATTTAAAATTTGACACATCTGCACAAAACTATATTTAGATTATAGCTTGAGTAAGTCACACAGGCATCTTCTCAAGGTGTCCAATGAGAAACATATCATGCGAATCTCATGAAAAACCTTTAAACCATATCACATAAACTCCACATGTGAAATGACATGGAAGAGTGAGCAATTCCATAGAATGAGATTGACTGGAAACAGGGTGTAGGAGTCACTGTTGTTTTTTTCTTCTGCCTTTCCACTATCTCGACCAGCAGGATCAAAGGTGATCGTTGATGGGATGGACAATTCATTCCACCCTGACAGGTGGGATACAGTCAGGGATGGCCATCAGTCAAGCTCCCATCAAACTGTCAAAGATGTTTCTTGATCAATCACTTGAAGAGGAGGAGAAAACTGGCCCCTTGACAATCTAGAAGGTAAACAATGATCCGAGAGCAGCACCTCCTTTAAAATCTATGTGCTCTATCATTCAATATGCTTTAAAGTGCTATGATGATCAAAATCATTTCCCCTTTATCTCATAATTACACCTATGTATTGGCTGCTCCCTTCTTTCATGTTTTCCTTATACAAAAATCAGAATGCAGATATTTGTATCCCAATAATCTGCAGTGCATCTTTGACTCTGCCCAAAAAATGTTGTGTATTGTATCAGAATTGTCTTGTATGTCAATTTCCCATTTCTGCTGAAATTCAACTGAAATGCATGAAAGTAAATGGAACATGAATGGTTGTGCAACTGCTTCTTTGTGAGCAGATTGGCATTCATTGTAAAATGACAGTAACAAGATAAATGCAAGGGATTCTCATTACTTCGGGGCTTTCACTCTTATAAATATGCATGACCTTAAATAGTCACAAACAGTGCAGATTAAGGAATGTAAATCATCCTTTCATGGTCTCTTGTAGCTTTGCTTTAATTTGAGTCTTGGAATATATGTGAGGATGTGGTGAGAGAATAAAATATTTTCATATATTGGTAAGACATTTGTTTGTTTGTATGTATGCATGAAGATCCTCAATGAACCTCAACATTCCTTACTATGAATGAGTTATTAATGACAATAGGACTTTAATACTTAGTGTCCAACCAGAGTCATTATTACAATGTAGACTTTAATATGCCTTTATGATGCTGTGCTTTTGAAAATGTGTATGCAAATGTATATGCACACATGCATTATGCACATAGGGGCACAAACATGACAATGCAAACTCATTCATCTGCTCACACTGGAACAAACACATTCACATGAATACAAATTATCTGCAAAACACAAAGCATTAAGCGCCTGTTGTTTGTATTTATCACTCTGAAATGTCACCGTCCTTGACAGATTCTACCCCGGGATCTTGTGAGGACATGCAGCTATTCCCAGTTAGAAATACTCAAGAGAAAAATCTATAAAAAGAAAACCTCATCAAGTCTCATATCAGGAAAGATGTTTTCAAAAGCTGTAACACCATTTGAAGCTCTGTGCAGCAGAAAGTGATAATTGTTGTAATTAAAATGTCAGCACAGTTACCTCGTTAGAACAGAAAGCACTGCATTGGCTTTTTTTTCAATTATTATTATTATTATTATTTTGTTTTGTGACCTTACTCACAAAGCATGCTGGGATACTGTAGGCTAACAAATAAGCAGGTACAACAATTAATTAAATAATACGATTATGAATACATAAATGAACCCACCCACATAAAATCCCAAACTGAATTAAGCTGCAGGTGATTTGACTGACTACCATCATATACCAGCACTATTGTTACATTAAAATAATGAGACCTGAAAGTCAATGTGGTTGTTTATATTTACATTATTTATGACTCTTGAAGTCACTAAATCTTTCAAATCAGGTAAACTTGACAGGAAAAAAAGAAAACAAACCTTTTCACCTTGCCTTTCAGTGCTGCCACTGGACACAACATCAACATTAATTAATTATGAGTGTTAAAATCAACACTATGCTGGTGTTTACAAAATTAATATAACACTCTAGTTACAGTAGCCCCAGAGCCATACCAGCTCTGTGAATGTACCACCAACCTTCCAATCAACACTTGTCACCTCAAAATAAACGATACTGGAAAAGCAATGCTTAATAACACCAGAATATTTGATGTGCATATTGTAAGACACTGTATTATTTTTCCAGCGCAGAGCTGAGGCAGCAGTGTGTCCTCATATCTTTCAGTTTAAAGTCGACCATGACCGCAGGCACAGCTCTTATTCTAATGGCCTGGTCCTGAATACAGAGGAGCCCCACATCCAGGGTTTTCCTCCAGTACCTAAACAAACACTCACATGACACGCACCTATGGCCCAGATCTGATTTTTTTGCCCTCGTGACACAGATCTGATTTTTTCAGAGTAGTGTGAACACAGAAATCAATTCTGGGCCACTTTGATATGTGGTCCTGAATCAGATACAGATCAGATTTTTTCTTATCTGTCTATCTTATCAAGCTCTGTGTCCCGCGGTGTTGACGGCATGGAGGTGCCCAGGGACTGCTGGTAGACAACCATATATTTTTAGTTTCATAAAATATACCCACATTCATAAATATGTTACATATTACACATGTAACATATACATGTTGTGTTATATACCTGCTCCTGCTCCATATCTCAAAGTCTGTTGCACACCGTTTAGATGAAACATGTTGTTCAACCTGCAAACTGTAGCATGGGCCACATATAAAAAATAATGTGAACAGCCAGACAACACAGATCCGATCTGAGCAATAGATCTGAACTGAGCATTAAGCCCTGGAATGTGAACATAACCAAAAAAGCAGTGGCAGTCATACATGTAGGCAGTTTTAGCAGCAGGTTTGAAAACAAAAACTGTAACCTTAACCCTAAGTCACCCACGGTATAGAAAGCCAGACCAGTGATAGACACAGCAAGGTACCTTAGATATACTGTATACTTAGGCCAGAGCAAGGCCTGGGGGGGGGGGGGTCATGAACAGCATATTAGTCACAAGTGTCTTCTGTTGCCTCTTTTGAGGTGAAGTACTATCATTCAGGGCCTCCTTGGTCAGATGATAGATACAGGCAACATGTGAAAGAAAAAACAACGTTGAATTGCCATTTGAAGAGGACATTTTTCAACAAGGGAAGTTGGATTCCAGGAGATGATAGGAATTCCTTCTTCCTTTAGCACTATAATTTCAAATATAATATTATATCTCATCGTAACTGTCTGGAGAATTTCTTAATGGATCGAGATGCTATATGGTCAGAATAATAGCCTCCACACTGGTGAGCATGCTGGCATGAACAAAGTAGCTCTGCTGTGGGTAAACAAAGGACCCTCCAATGTAGCATTTCACATGGAAGTCTTTTTTTGGCACTTTCCTTGTTTCCAGAAATTCTGAACTTTTACCAACACAATAGCTAAATGAGGCCATGATGCACACATCATTTCTCTAAAAACATGTTTCTGGGGGGGAAAAAAGCTGCAAATGTATGTCAAAATGCAATACGGTATTGTGTGGCTAAGCATGTTATCTTTGGGACAATTTAAATTAGGTTGGCCAGAAATAAATTGTCGTGGCAGCAAACACAATACCTTAGCCCCAAACAAATGCATTGGACAAAGCTTCATTGCTGTAGAGTGGAATGAAAAGTCTCACCTCTCATGCATTAAATCTCATATTCTTGAACGGATTGATGCTAACAATAGTTCACTAAGCCCAGCTTGTGGAGCCCTTTAGCCATAATTGCTTGTAGCAGCAACATTTTGCTGCAAGAACAGCCTGCCATTGTGGAGAGGAGAATTAGAAAATTGTCAAAATAAAATATTTACTCTGCCTGGCAGTCAAAGGGGTAAATACAAACACATAGCTCTGGACTTAGAGCAGTGTTTCCTCTTTGGAAGAGTGCTGACAGTTTTGAGAGAGAGAGAGAGGCATACCTGAGTCACCTTCAAATATCATCTGCACCAATGACCATTAACATCAGTGAAATATCTATTTCAATACTTTCTGGAGAACTGGAAAATACTTCTGTCACAGATTGTAGATTGCAGGTTTGAACCCAAACGCAGAACCACAGATGAGGAGGCAGCAGGTGAATCAACGATTTAATGAAAATAACTAACATCTTAGAGTGTCCAAACAACAGACAGGTAACAAGTATGTATGTGGTAGGTTTAGGCACAAAAACACTTGGTTAGGGTAAGGAAAAGGAAACATTTTGTCTCAAAATACCAGTTATTGTCACCCAAATCATGGCTGGAAATGTCCCAACTTCTCGTTAAAAAATACTAGTTTTTGTTACCAGAACCACGGCTAGAAATGTCCCGACATCTTGTGTCGTTGGTCTCAAACAGTGGTCTCCTGCTGTCTGCTGCTTGGCAAAATTCAGCTCATATACATGTGATCTGTCATTTTACAAATCTTGATATGATACATATGAAACATACAAATGTAACATTTCCGTGGTTTGCAGAAACGTACGATGCCAACATTTCATTCTGGCGACTGGGCTGGTTTTGATAAATATATTAGAGCAGTAGAGGAGAGAAAGGAGATTTGCGAGAGGGTGTATGATTTAGTGGAGTCTGTGACTGATGATGTGGAGTGAGACTGTCCTTCCTCCACTGGAGAGCCAGCAGGGAGAGGAGCTCAGTCTGAACAGAAGCAATACCCATGATGGAAAGGAAAACAGGCTGGACCACATCATGGAAAGAAGACCCTTAGCAGCTTTGTGTGACACCAAGATTTTAAATTTGGGAAGGGGCAGCAGAAGGGTAGGGACACACAATAATTTGTGAAGGTTGAGTACATAAGGGCTGCAGGCTGGTTAGGAGCCAGTTGCAGAAGTCCAGACAGGAGATGATTAAAGCACAGGAAGGTGGGCAGAGTCGCTGCAGTGGAACAGTCTGATCCGACACATTTCACAAGGTGTAAAACTTTGGGTTATTTTGGTTTCATCACTGTACAGTAATTTGTTTACCCATTAAAAAGTGTGACTTTTTGGGCCACAACTTGATAGGTGACCTCATTCACATTTGTAAAATTTTCAGAAAATATGTGGAAAAAGTGACGCACAGTGCTCCAAACAATTTCCATGCCAAGATGAAATGGAAATGCCCGGAGGTGAGCACTGAAAGGATTATTCAGTGTTAATGTCAAAATCTATCCTTAGCACCTACGTCAAGCAGATCAATTACAAATTAAGATATTTTTGCCGTAATTTATTCACTGTAAAAGCTACAATTACTGACTCACCATGTATACTGCCTCTGCTCAGTTACACCAATAACTGCAAAGGAAATATAATTACCTTCTGCCATTTAAAAAAATATATTGTATAGCCTGCTCTATTCCTTTTGGGCAATGGTCACAGATTTAAAATAACGGACAGGGTCGGAAGACAAATGAGTAACAAACTGGAGGTAAATATTTAATGATCATAATGATCAGTATGTGTCTGCTCTGTAGCCTAAACATCAAGCTTCAGTAAAGTTGAAATACACAGTTAAATCAAATACAAATACAAACATATTTTCAGTGAGAGGCCCCAATATGAATTTCCACACATTGAATTAACAAGGCTTCTAAAATTTGCAAGACCTAAATATGTAATACATGTGCCACTTACAAAACAACAAGACTAAGAGTCTACAGCCATGTTAGCAGCTCTGTGAGGTCGTACCAGAGCTACATGCTAATGGCATGCTAACATGCTCACAATTAATTAATTAATCAAAGTTAACTTCGGGTTGTAATCTAAAGCATTACCATGTTAACATGTTGATGGTTAGCATGTATAGTTTTTACCATATTCACCATCTTTTTTTTAGTGTGTTAGCTAATAACATTAGCTAATTAGCCCTAAACACAAAGTACAGCTGATGAATATGGGAATTACATTAGCATAATGATTCTTCTTCTGAGGACCATGAATGAATGAACAAAATTCCATGACAATCCATCCAATAGTTGTTGAGATATTTCACTCTGCATCAAAGAGGTGGACCGACCAGCTGACAACTGCAATCTCTAAAATCCACTCTATTCACTTTGACTGTAAGCCATCATTTCCCAATCTGATGCCTGTATTTCATATGTTAACATGTTTATTACTCCGTTACCGGCAAGAAACAAATGATTCATCAGAAGCTTGATGTCTAAATTGAAATAGATAAATCAACATCTAACAGGGAAGTTCAATTGTCATAGAGCAAGGACGTAGAAAAAAGAACTGGAGACTGAGGACTGCATAAAAAGTGTGTTTCTGTAATGATGCTAACAGTTGTAATGAATAAATAACTAAAAGCTGATGTATTATGTATGAAGCAATTTCTGCAGCTGGAGTGAAAACAGTTTTAAAATGGGGAAGAATGGTTTTAGTTTTCAACGCTCCTGTGGTGGAATACGAAACAAGGGAACAGACGTTAAGGCACCATTGATCTTCCGCGGCTGCTAGAGCCACAAATGAACTTGCCAATACTGCATGTCACTAATCACATCATGGAAGAATAACTTGAGTAGGACTACTATGAGCTATGAGCTTGTTGTTAATTGTGATAAATTAATTAGAACATTAGTTTAAATTGATGATTATTGAGCTATTTTATGTATTATTAAACAGAATTATTGTACGTATTATTTCACATAGAGATAGACCTAACTGTTCTTTAACTTAACACTTTATCATGTTCACTTGCATATATGCTTAGATACTGGCAGCAAACCATACATCACTTTGCACTGGAAATACTGTGCATAATGTCTATATTCTCATTATATGAACATCATGAAGATTGAGTGCCACTATGATCTTGGCTTGCAACCATGGTTAGCAAATGCACTGGCAACACCTCCTCTAAAAAGAGAGAAGATGCCTGCATGTCAACTATTTTCTTCACGCTATTCCCTTTCCCCATATGTGTGTATATGTGTGTGTGTGTGTGGGGGGTGTGTGTGTGTGTGTGTGTGTGTGTGTTAACATCAAGTCGTCAATGTATCATAGCTGCAAAGATCTCTTACTTAACAAGCTGTGGGCAGAGGAGAGATACATAAATATTGAAGTGATAGGTCATAGTCAGAGTTCAGCTCTCTGTGGGGTTTGTTTCTTCAATGCAAAGTAAACACACATACATAACTCTTTAGTAAGCTTTCTCATAGTGATAATAATTCATAGTTTCTACCATGTCTGAGACAAACCGGCTGGCATAAATAAAAAAACAGATCTGCTGCAGTCCAGCAAGGGTGTTGCTTTTCACCAATGATAAGAGTAAAAGTAATGTGAAAAATGTTTCTGTGTTAAGCACAAACTTACACTTTTGATAAATCCCAGAACTTGCTCGGCCAAAAAACTATTACTTGTGACTGTGTTTACAGTCTGTTTGTTCCATGTTTGTGTGCTGTTACAATCCATCCAGAAACTTAGTGTCAGCTGCTGAACATTATTGTCTTTTAAACATGGACATTGTGTTAATATGCCATTACATTTGCTAACTTCTTCCAATAATGGCTGCTTTCTATCATGTGACTCTCAAGTAATTTCCATGGCACGTGAACACACCAGAGTACAACAGCATTACGAGCACTCAGCAGCCTGCAGCGGAGATTTTGAATCAAATGAGGTAAACAGGATAAAACATGCAAAAACACTAACATGATGCTTAAGCATGCATGGGTGAAGAAGAAGAAAATTATTTCTTTGAGTACACATCAAGGACACAAAAGAACTAGACTTGACCCAGACCATGCATAAAACAACTCGAAAAACCATTTAATATGCTTGAATTTATATTGTAAGATAGGCTTTCCGCCAGCAATAGTGTTTTGAAAAAGTGCTGATTTTTTTGTATGTGTAGGCTCAGATAATGTCCTTTAAGTCAATAAAGTGAGTGTGTCAAGTGAAGTAACGGAATGTCACAGCATATGCATTATAATATCAAGAATCATATGCCAGAGTTGACCCAGATTCATGGTCTTACTTGTATGCTCTTCTGAAGGCTGTCACTTCTATGCAGTCCATACTGTGAATGCATGAGCTAAAATTTGAGTACAGTTTTAATAATTGCATGTGGAAACTCTAATTTTCATTACTGAAATCCCAGAGCTCATATGCTGATGCAACAGTGTATGCTGAGCAGCTGTGCAGCTCATAGATATATTATGAGAACTGGATACAGTGTATCAGTTCATATTCATTCCAATTAAGGTTACTCATTCACTGCAAATGATGAAAGTTTTTTTTCATGTTTCTGCATTCTCTGCCCACAGGACATGTACAACTGGGTCTTTGCCTCGTATAATATTGCATAATATGAAAAACATATCAGTCTATGTTGGACCCAGTGGCTCTAATCATAATTATTCAGAAGTTTATAGTGTATATGCTAAAACACCACACAATCCAGTGCTGTTCATGGAGGCTGTAGGTGACTCAAGTAACCACCATTGGTCACAATATGTTCAACCGCTGTTGGCCCGTTCTGGTGACCACGGAGTCATCTTCCAGTTAGTGGCAACCTCCAGGTCTGAAAAGTGAAGCCATTGCAGAAGTGCCTTAAACCTGCATTATTTCTAATGATCAGCAGGGGCCAGCTCCACTGGTTGCAAAAATAAGACTGATTGTATAGAAGTCTATGAGTAAATTACCCTACTTCTCAGTTGATGTATTAGCTCAGTAAACATTTTCCTAATTGCTTGTTTCAAGTCCTCTTCAATAGAGTATGATGTTAAAAGTTAGTAAAATAGATACTATGCTTTGTGATTGACAATTCGCTACCACGGCGGCGTCCCCGGGTTCGCATGTCAGATCCACCCTCTCATCCAAATATGGTCACTTCTGGCTCCAAAAAACCAAGATGGCAACGGACAAAATGCCAAACTTGAGGCATCAAAACTGCTGTCCACAAACCAATGGGTGGCTACATCCACTTCTTTTATACAGTCTGTGGTTATGAGACCAGAACATAAATCCCTAATTCAAAGACTAAAGTAGTTGTAGCCACAGTGCAAACCCATGGAGTCTAGCAACTCATCAATATGTCTATAAATTTTCAAGACATCCCGAGGAAGAAACTTGCACATTTAAACTGGATATTGAATATTTTCAAAGAAGAAAGAATATGTCTGAACTAGTTGCTTTAAGAACTTTTTTTAGAATCAATTTGTATGGAGCTGATGCTAATTAACACCAAGATCATTAGACAGACAGACAACAAAATCAAATAAAATGTCAAATCTGTCATGCCTACGAGTTGCACACAATGACAATTCCAAGACAGGAACTGAGGCACACATCTGTGAGGGAAACGAGAGCGGAGATAAATGATTCCCTAAGACAGACTCCAACTGCAAATTAATTGGGGTAGACTTGACAGCACAATTGAAAACATGTTAAAACAGAAACATCATTCAAATTAGACACACATTCATGCACTTCATTGTGAGCACACACTCACACACACACACACACCCACACACACAGGTGCACAAACTCAGCACAGTCAATTCTCTACCGCTCTGTTGTCTGGAGGATAATTTTAACCTCAATCTACAAGATATAAACTACATCAGGTCAAGGTCCATTCAGCATTCATACATTAATGCCACACGATTATTCAGATGTGAGACTGTCGTCACACCTGTCATTATTCTGCTGAGGGTATATCTCCGCGGACCCGCTGCTGAATGATGTATCACCTGTCGACTTAGAAATCACCAGCACTTCCATCACACACTCACCTTGGAACAGCGGAGCAGGGGTGCACAGGTGTGGTAACTTATACGAATTCACATTCCCCTCCCCTTTCCACTGAATCCTGGCAGAGTGCTGTCATGGCACCTGTCATCTCCACTATGTCAAATTTCATTAGAGGAGGGATTCGCTGGACTCCTCGCTGCACAGCGGGCAGCAGGTGGCTTGGGATACTAACATCAACTGTCCTCTTGCCGTCCCCCCATGGGCCATCTGAACGCTCAGATATGCTTTCTCTGCCGCTCTCACCCTACGCTGACCTACCTGTTTTGCATAATGAGGCCGCTGCAACCCCATTACATGCCACTGTCTTTTGTATCATCAGGCATCAAAGGCCAACACTGCTCATGACAGCAGCCCCTGTTTCTTACTTATACATCTCTAGGCTAAAGAAATATAAGAAATATAATACATCAGCCCATTTCCAGTTTCCACATGACCACAGACTTAAAAAAAGAAAAGAAAAATGAAATAAGTATAAACGCTGTAAATATTTTGTGCCACCAGGCTTTATTTTGGTTGCCGTAAATGTTACCATGAATCCAAGTCATTACTCAGTTCCTTTATAGTTATAAGTTATAGCTTACAATGTTCCTTTGCCATTTACCCTCATTTGAATTCAGACATAAACTGAATACAAAACATTAAAGACACCATCTGTTCATGCTGTACAAGGTGAATCCAGATAAAAGCCACTGTAGCTTACATATTTTTTCTCATGTGTACCAGGCACAAAGAAGCGGATTTAGAGATAATTACAGACAATGACACATTTAAGATGTCAATTGTGCAAACTGGTGAGCGGTATGTAATAGTTTAACAGACATTTAGTTTTTCACTTCCATAATGTTAGGGGAGACAGATTTCTTTTTTTTTTAACTATATAGCAGATATGACATTTCGACCTCACTATAGATCAAGAAAAAAACACACTGCATCCTACATTTCCTATAATGCAGCTCAGTGGCATCTTTTATAGGCTCTCCCTGCCTGGCAAATATCAGACCATTCTCATTCCCGGGCGTCATATACCGACACTTTGTCACGGCCCTCAGCGTCTGATACAAATGCACCTTTTAGCGTCTGTATGAATGAGACGCATCAGGCTTTCAACTAACTCAAATCTAAACCCATCCCTGTCAATATTAGATGCTTAGAGCAAGTGCTCGACCAGGACTTTCACCCAGGAGACCAATGTTTGTGTCCCTTGTGAACCCAAAAGTTAACTTATTTATTGACTACTTAACTTATGTAACAAATGTTAACCACGTGTTTAAAACTGCAGCTGTGGTGGAGTGTCATAGTTTGATGCATAGGGCTACCCAGTGCATTAAAAAGTGATGCCAAGGGGTCCTGACCAAACTGTCTGTATGTGAAGAGTTGGGAATCAGAAAGGGTTGCAAATGCCTGTCCACCCTTCCAGTTTGTAAAACAGGCTTTCTGTTAAAAATCTGTAGTTTCCAAGCCCAGGCTGACAACTTCCCTTGTAGCCACAAAAGATATTGTACAACTTTTTTCACAGGCTGACTAATACTGCTGCTAAACTGAATTGGCGGAGTACTCAAGGTCCATTTGCTAGCTTTTCTTTTTGAGCTTTTCAACCACATTCTTCGGCAGAGTTTTAGGATTTCTCATCTCTGTTGGCTGAAGCATGAATGTTTTTTCTTGACCTTGGAAACAATAGACAAAATATTCTTAACTAAAGAGCCACAGACTTATTTTTGTGGGCCTTTTCCGTCTGTGCATCATGTGTCATCATTTTTTCTTTCATGTTCATCTTTCTAAGAATGTGTCAATTCAACAAGACGTGTGTACATTTAGATTCATGCTCATAAAAAATATATGACATATTATATGTGGATTTGATTAATAGCCCTAGCATTAAAGAAACACACCTGCATGTAAAAGAGGTCACAGTTGCTGCTGGTATGCTGGTTGGATCATATTACCAGAAAATTTAATGAATAGCGACTGTACTTTCATCCAATATGTGTCCCGGGGGAAATGGAATACAACGTTTTGTTTGGTAAGCATGTTGAAGCGAAGGGGACAGAAACAGATAAACGGAAGGAGACAGATTATTTCCGTACTTTGTCTCTGTCTCTCTTTCGGCTGGACGTCTGGCTGGTGCCATTCACTCTTTATTCTAAATGTTGCCAGAAACAAAGCCTGTTATTGATTTCTACTTCTCTCCTACTGATTTCAGATAGAAATCTATATGCCCAAGTTCCTCATTTCTCCAAAGTGAAAGTGAGCACTTGTCTGATAAATGACAAAGATTGATGACAGGGACATTTTTGTACTTATTGAGAGAAAAGCCTCATCCTATAAATATTTAATACTACAGATAGTCCTTCCGATGACTCAAAATCTGTGATAGAGTATCTTATTTCTTGGTTTGTTTCCTATTGTGCAAAGTGGGCAGCACAGTGGTGACCACCTGCCTACACATCAGCCCTGGAACACAGCTGCACTGAGAGCATATTTTTGTGATTCGAAAAAGCAGTTGTGGATTACGGTCTAATTTAAATTCAGAAGAAGGAACATTAAATTAGTTCAGGGGCCACCTCCAAGGTCTTCTACTGCTTCTTATTATTTACTACCTGCTCACTTTATCTGTCAGCTGGAGGCAGAGTTACGGCCCCCAACTCTAAGTGCTGCCCAGCCCTGCATTGTAAAGCACAGTCTTCGACTCGGTCCTGAGCCAAATATCTTCCATCACAGACGCTGGCATAAAACTGATTACAGTTGTTCACCTGAAGCTTCATAAAACTGTTACAACACAGCTGACAGAGATGTTGAGGGACGAATGAGCAGGAAATTTGGCAGTAAAAAGTAATGTTTGTCAGAGGTTACGTTATAAAGACAAAGACATATTTCAAAGAAGTGAAATTAAAGGTCTATTGGGGGGGAAAAAAAATCCTGGCACATGAGCACTTGACTTTACTGTTATGGCTGTTTTCCTCAAGTGGCCCATTTCTGTTGCATGTCCTTCAGAGCTTGACCTTGGTGCTGTATGTTGGAGGCTGGCTCCAGCTGTTCCAGCAGAGTTTATCTCAGGCCATAATTACCAATGACAGTGTCTCAGGGAGGAAGTTGTCTCCTTGACAGATAGACAGAAAAACACAGTCGACAGGACAACAGAGGGCTGAAGCCATTTTTGCAACTGAGGAGAGGAAAAAAAGATGAGATGTCATACTGGACCCAACCTTCACACTGTACTGAGCGCACTGAGGAGGCTGTGGGATAGTGAATACAGCATGTGCATTCAAGAATATCCACTCATTCAGTAAAGTACCCAGTGGACTTCTCATGGGATCCTAAATGTAGTTGCAAGTACAAGCTGAGGTTTCAGACAGGCAGCAGCTGAGTCAGTCATGTGGCACAGGATTTCAGTTTGCTGGAAAGAGTGAGAATCTGCTGAAGGCCTTTCAGATTAAAAACCTGCTATTCAACCAGAGCAATGTAACACCCCGCTTTACTTATTCCTCTAAATCCTCTATTTGTTCGAATGCAGTTGTGGTCCCACCCAAGGCCAAAGACTTGTGATTGGCAAACACAAGCATAAATGATCCTGTCTAGAAGGTAACCGTCTCGCGAGATGGGTAAGGTTAGGCACAATCTCAGAACCCATCGGCTATCGGTCTGACAACGATTTAGCCTCTGGGGGCAACGGCCAGTATTTCTGGGCTTCCAGTGTAGCATATGCGAGAATGGAGTTGGAGTTGAGAGATGCCGGCTCTATAAACAGATATCTGCATATGAATGCAGATAAATAACAACAAAAAGGTAATAAAAAAGCAAAGATCACATTTTATTCAATGCGTTCTGCCTCTTTTGCTCTCCACACGGACTGTTTACCTGCATGCAACCAAAGGAAACCAGAGCGCTTCCACTACCAAACTCTGATTCTACATTCATGAGCAGAATCTCTTTATAGAGATTATAGTGGTATGGTTCAGGTTAGGTCGTTGAGAAATTAATCTCGCAATCTTTTATTTTTGCCAGTTTTTGCAAATCTAGGGTTACCTTTTAGACACAACCAGCATAAAAGGGACTTCATTACTAATATCTCATGAGGAGCGGTGTCATGTTAGGGGAGAGTGCACAGTTCATGGTCTAATTGTGTTCTGTGATAGTTCAGAGAGTTCAAGCGACAAAAATCTCAGAAAAACTTTCCGACACAGAGATGCTTCCCTGTAAAAATCTAGCAACTCTCGTTTCACAATCAGAGTTGTTTTTCTACAATGTAAGCAGATTAGCAAAAAGGTTGCATCAGCACATAAGATGTATAGAGGAGATACAGATGTTGCTGCTATCACAGGCTAATATCTCCTCTGGGCTTCTGCAACAACTTTGTTTCTGCATGGATAGATTCAGCTGTCTGTGGGATAGGACTTCATTATACTGAACACTTGTTTAAAACTGATACAGTGTGTTTTGTTGGCTACAAAGAGGTGCCATACACACACATTTCCCACCAGCTTCTCTTACAGTGAAAATTTCTGTTTAATATCATTTTTTAACTAGTGAGATTGTGCTATGATGACTAAAACAGCTATCTATCAAATGTTGTTTGAACAAGGGGAATATTCTTGATTTTCACAACTATTGAATGGATTAACATTCAATATTGTACAGCCACTCATGGTTTGCCACTATGAGTTTGTTTTTTAGTATCTTGACAGCTACTAGACAGATTGTCATGAAATGTGTTTCAGACACTGTACCCATGTTCTCAGGGTGAATTTTAATCTTTGATCCTCTGACTTCATAGCAGCTGTCCTCGGGTCAAAATGTTTATTTGGTCAAATAGGTTACTTGGGTTTATGACGAAATACCTGCAAAACTAATTACATCCCCATTGGTCTCCACTGGACTTTGTGTTTAATGCTAATTAGCAAATCCTAGCATGCTAGCATACCAAAAATAATATTGTGAACATAGTAAACATACCTGCTTAACATTAGCATGTTAACATTGTCATTGTGAGCATGGTAGCATGCTGGAGCTTTCTCCTCACTTGTACATATTTTAGCTTTTCTCTGGGTTTTTTTTGGTTTTATTTTTGTTTTGTGTATATTTTGTTTGTGTTGTTTCTTGTTCTGCACCGTGCAAAGACAAGCCAGAGAGGATATCGTAGTAAGTTGCTGTGGGCTGTAAATAAAACTGATTCTGATTCTGATGAAGATTTGTAAAAAGTCTAAATTTATGTTTTGTCACATCTGCCCACAAGACGACAAATAAACAACTTTTAAAATGTTTTGTGATTAGAGTTTGGATCCGTCAGGACTGTGCAGGAGAATCTCAAATTTCACGTCGAGTCCTTTGTGCCGCCTGTCGCCAATTCACGTCTGTTCACGTCTTTGCATCGACTCTGGATGTAACTGCGCCGTGCAATTCGCACAAAACACGTTTAGTCTGAACGTACAGTTAAAGTGAGGATATCTCAGCCTCTGCTGACCCAGTTATTTCCTTCTTTGTGTGTGTGTGTGTGTGTGTGAGAGTACTCTTTAATGTCCCGCAGGACTGCAGAGGAGCGGCGTGTCACTCACCACTCTGCTGATGAACTCATCATGAATGGACTCCTCCACAAACAGACGGCCAGCAGCAATGCAGTTCTCCCCTTTGTTGAAATACACAGAGCTCATGCCCTGTGGACACACACACACACACACACACACACACACACACACACACACACACACACACACACACACACACACACACA
>JAOVVB010270186.1:0-33534 GCA_028570985.1 Heterobranchus longifilis | reverse complement strand
GTGTGTGTGTGTGTGTGTGTGTGTGTGTGTGTGTGTGTGTGTGTGTGTGTGTGTGTGTGTGTGTGTGTGTGTAGTATATATACATAGTCATAGTATAGTATGTTGAAAAGAGTCATAGATGTCAGGGGGAAAATCATATATAGTATCCTGGAAAAAAGTCATGGTGTAGTATCTAAAAAAAAGTCATACTATAGTATGTTGACAAAAAGTCATAGCATAGTATGTTGAAAAATTCACAGAATATTTTGTTGAAAAAGTCATAGTATGTCAAAAAAAAGTCATGGTATGTTGAAAAAACTATAGTAGGCTATATTGGAAAAACGTCATAGTATAGTAGACCTATGTTGGAAAAAATCATGAAAAGTCATAGTATCGTATGTTGAAGAGTTAATCCCATGAGGGCCACCTTGAGTTTCATATGGAGCAATGAGCTACCTGCATTGATGATTAACTTCATCAGATTATCAGATAGGCTCCCTCTCAAATCATCAGGAAATGTTTCTCTCAACACCATGACTGCAATGATTGCATTAGATTAGTCTCCTGCACACCAGGAGCCCATTGATGGGCCCCCTCGGTGGAGCACTTATCAGTGCAGAGTTTTATTAGAGGCAATGCCCGAAGGGGGAGGGGCCACTCTTTCTTTCCTGTCGGGGTATGGTGATAGATAAGTATAAGACCCCCTGCAAGAATGCGATCACATTGGAAAAAACAAGTCATTGTGTTGCCTTCACTCGGTCGAATCAGCTCCAAAATGCAGCAGCTAATTCTGCCTGTTCTCCTGGCTTCCTTTTGGACAATCTGCACAGGAGCAGGAGGTGAGTCTTCTTTCATTCATAGCTGGAAAATACGTCAAACAATTGGAGGTTGTTGTTTTTATTCTAAATATATATTGTCTAGGAAATTGCTTAATTAAGTGAATGATGAGATATGTATCCTCTAATATTACCAGGAAATGTTTCTTTTTTTCTGTAGAATTCCAGCCTCTTTTAATATATACGTCTTATATTTCTGATCAAAATGTGTGTGGGGTTGTTTTACATCAAAGCATGCAGTTAATGGATTATTAATATCTTAATAAATGCAAACTATTTAAATCCTAGTAACACTGAACAATAAATATTAAGTGAATTAATACATCAGAAAGCTTCTCAATGAAACCAGCAGGATGATTTTTTTTTTTTTTTACCAGTTTTTCCAACCGTGTTTTCCAGTCACTTTAGTCAATTAGAAAGTAGATATATTGTGGAATCCCAAGAATCTAAAAAGACAGAAATCCCCAAAAAAAAAAAAAAGATTCAGAAAGGTGTTCTGCAGAGAGAGAAAAAAAACGAGTCACCCAAGAGAAAGAGAGGCTCCCCCGCACCAAAACAGCACCAAAACCGCCTGCGTGACACACACACACACACACACACCCCTGCCCTGTCCATCACACTGATGTGGCACCGGGCATTCCTCCGTGTATCCGACATGCTCATCTGCAACTTGCATTTTCACCACTGAGCTCCCTGTCCAAGGACATGATCGGACACAGAAATCCCGTATCAGCTGAGCCAAAGACAAAAGCAGGCAGATCTGACCGAGCTGAGATTCCCTCAGTGCCTCTGTGGTCCGGACATCTCTCTCTCCCTCTCTCTCTCCCTCGTGCACCTGCTCAGATCCACACTGAGCCAATGACAGACGTTTGCGTCCTCGTTGTCGCAGAGAGACGCGTCGAGCTGCGCACCGCCAATGTCTCCAAATTCACAGCGGGTGATTGTGAGGCGTTAATTTCACAGAGAAAGCCCCGAGGTTTGGCACCAAGGCTAAGACAGTAAATTAACATTCACTAATGACTGACTGGTGACTGAAGTGACGAAGCCTTTTGTTCGGTACGATCAATTCATTGGTTAACAAATGCGCACATTTGAAATAAAATGCCACAATCGCTTTCCCGGTGCTCCGCTTTTCTTATGAATTCCGCCTGTCAATGAGACCAAATGGCTTTGTAATTAATTGTGGGATACTCCCAATGCCTCCAATCAAGCCCTTTAAGAGACAAATGCAATCATCTAGAACGAATAGAGCAGAGTCAATGATGGTTAACTGGCTTGACCGCAGCCCACAACTGTGTGCCATCCGGCCACTACACGCGTTTAATGAAACGCGCGTTATATAATAGCTGTCTATTTTTTTCCTGTAATGTAAATGCATTTTTTACAGCATCTTTTCAGTATTTTTTTTTTTAGAGAAAGCACCAGTCCATGTAGACACTGAAACTGTTAAACACACTCAATGTGATTCATTGTTCGCTCAGCGCGCTCATTCATGCAGTGTTGAGGAGTAGAGGAGCACCCTGCGCTTCACATGCACCCTGAGCGGAGCACCTCTGAGAGCTGCAGCGTGCTGTCTGCAAAGCTGTGGGTATATTCATTACCAAAGACCCGCAGCTGCAGAGTCCCGGTGGATAAACGTTTTATTCAAGGCGTCTGCGTGAGAGAAACATGTACTTGTGGAGAAAAAGGTAAACCTGATAAGGACAGCCAAAAACTCCTATTTTCCAATTTGTATTGAATTGCTTTGAAAATGAAAATGAAATTAGACCATCCTAATTTGTTGGGGACCCTGAATCTCTCTCAACGCCCCAACTCTAAATTGGAAGTTTTGTCGAAGTTTTGGCACGAGGGGGTACAAGGATTAGCAGCGCATAGTAGTCTCAACCTCTCCTTTTCTTTTGAACTGTGTTATTTTTGTGTGAAATGCAGCGTCTGCAGCGCACAGTTTATGTCTGGCTCAAACAACACAATGAGATGAAAAATATCCGTCTCCGTGGCGTGCATTCACATTACGTTTTCACTGTGGTCGACGTGCAGGCAAACGTGGCAGATTTGTTTTCCTTTCGCTGCCTTTTGTTTTTTTTCTTGACTGTTTCCTCAGTTTGCTCTCTTGGCAGAGCTCTCAGATCCATTGAAAGTCATTCATATTGTTCATTTGCTCTGCGCCGCACACAGATCAAAGCCAAACGCCGATTGGACAAGAATTGTGCGGACAGAAATCTGATTGGCTGAGATAAAAATAAGCGACTACCAGCCGTAAAAATAGACATTTCTATTTACAGACAGTGATGATTCATTATTTAGGGGAGACCGGGATGGTTGTAACACCTTTGTTGTAACACACAATTGTTTGTGTGCTAAATGTAAAGTTTTAGAAGAAATGTTCACTTTATTCAAAACGGTTTATTATTTATTCTTCAATAACGTTCTTGCATACATTTGATAATGCAGATCTTATTTCAGCAAATTACCTCCCATTGTTACATCTATCCCCAGCTAGTGTTACAACTCACACAGATAGGTTGTAACAACAGAACTCTGTTTGACATTAACTCACATAATCTGTGATTGTGTAATAGACACCCAAGTTACTTTTATTTGTAGTAGACAAATATGGGTATCCATGTATCAAAGTTTGAGATCTATCAACCAATGGGTTAATGATGCTCAAACAAAAGGTGGTATACCATCCCCGGTCTCCCCTAAGTAAACCAGCAATACCGCACTGTAAAAACAGTGAAAATATTAGTACTTCAGTTTTAATTATTAAAAAAAAAAGTTAGAAAATTAGCCAAATGTACTTAAAGCATCAACAGTAAAATAACTAAATGCAGAACAATGGTCCCTGTTAGTGTTATATATTATATATGAACAGATTGCTGCTGTTGGTGGAGGTGGAACTAACTTTAACTAGTTTGAAATACTGTCACTTAGTTGAATCTTCATCATATTCTATGAGCTCGTCACATTTTGTGTGGAAATCTTGGTTCAGTAACTATAGCTGTCAATTAAATGTAGAGGAGTAACAAGTACAATATTTTCCTTCTGAAATGTAGTGGAATAGAAGTAAAAAGTAGCATAAAATGGAAATACTCAACTTAAGTACTGCCCAATATGTACTTAAGTACAGTACTTGAGTAAATACTTTCCATCACTGCTTACAGACAAAACATGAGCAAACATTATTTAGCTGAAATTAAACTTTTATGGCAAGTTTGTCATTGTCCTGTTCTATAAAAAGCATTTTGACTAATGACTGCTTTATTATCACAGTTATCTAATGTAATTGGTAGGATTCTCACACAGCTGTGGTCCTTAATGCTCCTATGATAAAATGACTTTAGCTGTGGCCTCAATGCAGATTTCTGGAGGACAGAAAGTGACATATTTCACAGCTACCGCTCATGCTGTCAGACCAGGAGTAGGCGAAAGGGAATCAAGGGTTTGAAATTAATCTAAATCTTTTAATACCCTCAGCACCCAGGCGGTAGTCACAGAGTAATTAGAAATAGCTGAGTTGTAAGATTTCTTTCCTCTGCAGTGTTCACACTCCACTCACACACATGCAAATCCTACAACAAGAATAAGAATCTAAAAATGAATCAAAGAAATTAGCATCTCTTTTAGTGAACGATGGCACCTCCTGCTACGTTTATTTTCAGCAGCCATCATCACGCCAGAGCAGGAGGAAACATCTTACCAACACGGCAAATAAACCAAACATCGACTTCCTTCACAAACACCGGGTGAAGTCCTCGCACCAGGCACATAACAGAGCGGGAGACCCTCCCCGTATTTTTTCAATGGCATGTGTGTTTTTCATAAATATTTGATTCGTGAGATAGCTGCAGATATTTGTCTCCCAGTACGGGGTGGAAACATGCAAACCAATTGTGAAATATTAATAAACCCTCAGACAAACATGTGAGAATGGGACCTCGCTGATGCAAAAGATTGGCTCTGTGTTTATTCTGATAGCACGGAAAGATAAAGCACAAACGGCAACTATTTTGTGAATAGGAAGACAATTCCTGTGTATTAGGGGGTTTTGTATGGCCGGGAATAACAGCTGACTTAAACCAATAGGAGAACAATTCAATGTTTGCAGTAAGGGGGAAAAAAATAAACTATTAATAAAATGACACATTTGTCAATACATACAATCTAGCTGGACAGTTGTCAATGTATATGTCAAGAAGAAACATCCCATTCTGCCCTCACAATAGACGCAGACTGGCTGATTCTCTGTGTTGTGATCTGAAATTATTTGCTGTTGACATCAAATCTCAAGATAGAGGTGTGCCAGCTTTTTGCCTTGACTTTTTTTTTTTTTTTCCCGTGTTTCAGATTGGTGCTATCAGTCCCAGTTCACTTGTGATCATCAGTGCAATGGTAAGTATTTAAAAACAAAATGTGTAACATTGTTTGATTATAATTACAACTTTACTTGTATGGTATTTTCCAAAAGCAAATGACAAAGTGTTTCACATAGGACGTGAAAGCAACAGATGGCAATAAAATAAAAAATATTAAGATTAAAATAATGATTAATTCAACAAATTACATTACACAAATGCAGTGAAAGCACATATTAGAACAATTTGTGAAAATGCATGCTATTCTAAAATAATGTGTTCAGGAGAGATTTAAATGAAGACAAAGAGCTCGCCAGACTGATTGCAGGTTGTTCAGGAAATGAGGGGCCCTGACTGCAGAGGCTCCTCTGGTTTTCAGCCTCAACTTGGGAATTATTAAAAGAGATAAGAAAGTCCACAAAAGCACGCACATCCAAACAACCAAGAACTAACTAGGTGATGAACAGAAGAACATGTAAGGAATGTAAAGAATAGTTTTTCAGGGCTAAATTACATGGTATCGAATTGATGCATAGACTCGCATACTCGCCGATACCAATACCGGCATTTTAGGCAGTATCGGAGGCATTTCCGATACTGGTAATGGTATCGGAACAACTTCCAAAAATGTAGGAGTTTGGATTGGACAACCGAGTTCACGCGTCAATCTACATGTGAAGTAATTTGACTACCTGAAGAATCTGAACTGATGATAATAACTTCTGATTTATTGGAGTCTAACTGAAGGAAGTTCTGAGATAACCAGTTTTTAACTTCTGTAAAACAGACCTATAGTTTGCTCAGTTGCATAATATTACTGGAATTGAAGGAGAAGAAGGTCTGAGAACCATCTGCATGAAAATTAAACTTCATATGATGCTTTTGAAATATTTGATCTGAAGGTCACGTGTAGATGGAGTAGTCTGAGGACTGATCCCTGTGGTACACCATGCATGGAGGTCTCACAGTCTTCTATTGGCACACAAGGTGTCCTGTCAAACAGATAGGAATAAAACCCAATCTAAAACATTACTCAATATGCCTGCCCAATGCTTAAGACATTCAATTAAAAGCATGTGTCAAAAGCAGCAGTAAGCTCTAAAAGCAATCAAACACGTTTTGCCCTGTCAGCTCCAAAAGAAGACCATACAAACCCTGGGAAGTGCTGTCTCAGTGCTATGATCCACTCTAAAACCAGCGTTGAACTTTTCTTGTTTTAGCACCAGAAAAGTGGAACAATGGCCACAGTGAATGTGGAGGAAAATACCAGTCGCCCATCAACATCGTCACCAGAAAGACTTTGAAAGACGAGCGACTGACTCCTTTCGAGTTCGACCACTACCAGCAGATCTTCAGAGGAACAATCAAGAACAACGGCCACTCGGGTGAGCATATTTTCCATCAGACAGGCATCAGTGCCATGAAGCTGTTGTGTGACGTCTTTGTGCTCGGTGTGTGTCCACTACAGTTCAGGTTGGAGTTCCTCACCTGAGCACCATCTCAGGTGGAGGCCTCCTGACCAGCTACAAGGCTGTGCAGTTCCACCTGCACTGGGGCAACAACGGAGGGCCCGGCTCCGAACACACCATCGATGGGGAGCAGTATCCCATGGAGGTAGCTGAATCTTACAATACAAAACGCACACAGCCTGTCTTTCGTTATTAACGGAAGCTGCTAAAGGTTTGCTCACATATAATAGCTGGAAACTAAGGAGTAAAACATAAATGCAGATTTTCTCCATAATTTTAACTTTTCAAATATGTATGTGAATATAAAGGGTAAAGCTGGTGCAACAAGCCCTCCAAACCATACGACCAGATAAGTCGTTTGCTTTGCTCTTTTTCGCCCATGGTTTTAAACATGCCGTGAACATTGTTAAAATGGACATCGTGGTGGTAGGTTTAGGTTTAGGCAACAAAATAACTTGGTAGGGTTAGAAAAAAGGTTGTGGTTTGGGTTAAAATCATATTTGAGAGATTAAATCACTTCCATGCATCCACTTCATGTGACACGGATGCAAACACATCCGCACGGTCACTTAAAATAAATCAAAGTTTACTTTTATTTTCAAACGGCACTAGAGTGCTTCGCCTAACAATAAACGGAAATATGAGTCGGAATTGCTGCTTGTACAAACAACCTATGCTGTCGTTTTTCGGTCTGGTGATATTCTAGCTTTTTCTCCATTAAAAGACCAAGACTAACAGCGCATTAGTCCGTCTTTCAATACTTCCCCCTACCCTGTCTGTGGCTCCCAGCCTCAAGCCCATTCATTCCTACTCAAGACATAAATCTTTAAAAACACAACATGCCACAAATACACAGTTGTTTTTTTTTTAAAGGCTCAATAGTTCCCTGGACACTGTAGTTTTAGAAAACGTTACTTAAACAGGAGTAAATAGTGCATTTGTTGTGAGCTATTTTCTGCCACGTGTGTGACGTAATAGTGAGTATTTACAGCAGCAGGGTGGTGTATGAAGGGTCGACTCATGGCAATGAAGGCTTTGGATACACAGACTTGTTAGTAGGATCAATTAATTGTTGGCTTTGGTCTTTTTATGAAATTTGTTGACAGTATATAATATTACCAGACTTATCTTTTAGATGGTCAAAAATACTGATTGCGCCTTTAAATTTCCTTTTTCCTGGTTACACCAATTCATTCTGTGACTAATTGATTGTTAGATTGGTTAGGAAAGCTTTTTCTTAATCAATCAGGTCCTTTAAGGCACATTTTTGATAAAGAATTGATTAACTTGAACCGATAAGTGTTCTATTGTTTGAGCACGAAATATTTCAAATGTTGCAACTTCTGAAAACAGATAAAATCGTGACCTTTTTGTTGGTCCCATCGACAATAGGATTCTACACACACACACTGGCTTGGTGAAAAAGTGCTAACATCAGCAATATTGTCTCAACAGCTGCACATTGTACACATGAAGCACCATTACAACGATCTGACAACAGCACTTGCAGACCCAGAGGGAGTTGCAGTCCTTGGGTTCTTCTACGAGGTATCGTCGTTTTGAATCCTGTATCGTTGAAATCAAACTGCTATTACAGAACAAACCTCAAGCTGGAATGAAACCGTGCTGAAATGTGTGTATTTCCATTCTCAGAGGTCCAACAGTGCAAACCGAAAGTATGACCCCATCATCAAGGCTCTGCGAAGCATCAAAGCTACAAGTAAGTACTGCAAGGAAGTTCAATAAAAGCAACTAAAAGCACGGCTGCACAGCAGTGTTGCTCATGTTTCCTCTGTGGCTTTTCTGTCTGTTCAGATGGCAATACTTCTCTGACTGACGTCTCCCTGGCACAACTAATCCCACCTGAGCAGAATCTGACCACCTTTTACCGCTACAAGGGCTCTCTGACCACCCCCGGGTGCACTGAGGCTGTCGTTTGGACTTTGTTTGAGAATCCCATCTTTCTGAGCATGGATCAGGTTAGGATAAAAGACCAGAAAATGTCAAGGAATGCAAGTTTTTAAATACCTTTTCTTTCTTTTGCTTATAAAAAGGTACAGTTTCTGACTTTCTATTAAAACTACAAAACATTGACCTGAACAGCGGAAAGTACTGATACAACAATCTATAAATACTGATTATGGATGATTAATGAGGTACTTGAGTTTACTTTTAAAGTTATTTATACTGTTCTATAACTTTTTTTGTGAAATGCTGGATTATTTTACTTCTATGTGCCTCAGTTGGGGAATTTAAAGGGGCATTGTGTTGGAATTTGGTGGAACTGCCAACAACTCACAGACATCTGAATTGTGACAAGGGGCCCCAACTAGACATTGCTCTTTGGTACGGGGTCACATAGCAAAAAGTGAGGGAACCACTGGTTTAATCTTGAATAGCGTATTGTATTTTATAAGCATTCATATGCTTTCTTATGTAAATTCTTAATCTGTGAAGTAATTATAGCGGTCAGATAAATGGAGTGGGAAAAAAAGTACATTTCTCAGAAATCTATGTATCTAAATGTAGAGGAGCAATCGTCTTAAAGGGACACTTCTACCCAAAAATGATCATTTGTATATCAATAACTCATCGCGTGTTACCTTGGATTTGTGAAGAAAACATTGTTTTTCTTGCATGCCTCCACAGTGAACGAAGAATCCAAAAACAGAGTACATTTTTGATGAATTGAAGTAATAGGAGGGTGTGCATTTTCGCTAAAAACTTGCTAAAACACTTCCAAATAAACAGTCTCATGCTAAATAAGACTTGGATTATACTGCACAAGTTGTGTGAGAGTTTGTAAACAGATGTTTTGATATAGTTTTGCTGTTGTTAAACCCGGCCGCCTAATACTTCAATTCATCAAGAATTTTCGCAGTTTTTGGATTCTTCGTGGAGGCATGCAAGAAAAAAGTTTTCTTCACAAATTCACGGGGTGAGTAATTGACACACAAATGATTCTTTTTGGGTTGACGTATTACTCTAAGTAGCATAAAATGGAAGTAAGTAAGAAAGTAAAGTTCTCCAATATTGTACCCAAATACAGTACATGAGTAAATGTACTGAAACTTACATTTCTGAATGTAGACAAAAACACTGCATTCGCAGACCCACTCAAATTACACACTTTCGTGATCTCTTTCCACAAATCGGAGCCTAACATTTGTGTTTATCTTGTGCTCCTCCAGCTGCGGGCGTTCTCTGAGCTCAAGTTCCACGATGGGAAGCCGATGGTGGGGACCTTCAGGCCGGTCCAGCCCCTGAACGATCGACAGGTGTTCCGGTCGGGAGGTGCAGTGATCCTGGCTAGTTCCGCCCTCCTCGTGGCCGCCATCGCCACGGCCTTGGGACTGTCCCATCCCAACTAGAGCGAGGCATCCCGTGCTGCACTGCGACATCCATGAACACAATAAGTTCTGTATCACTCCTCAGCTGAACCCTGGTTTGTAACCTCTTCATCGCATGCTGTTGCTAAGATGATGGACACGTCGTAGTGCAGGCATGACTCACCGTGTTCCTCCCTTACGACACAAATGAAAAAGGCGTTCGAGGAACGCCTTACGAAAGGTGCTGTAAGGGTTCGATCAGCATTCATGCATGCGTAGTGAAGCAGTACGTCTTATTTCAGCATTATGAATGTGCCATAAAGCAGGTTACAAAGCACTCAAAGTGACAACTGAACTCAACACCAGATCCTTTAGTCATGCCCTCATTTTTTCACAGCGTCATCCTAGAAACACCAGCACACACTCGTACACTTTAGACCTCATCCTCCTTGTCCAATGTCAGGTAAATTAGTCTCATGTTTGCTGATGGTTTGCGCACTGAGCGCCAATGTCAGCCCCCCTGACCTGGCACGTGATGTGCTGTTCTCAATGGTGCATGTGAACGGCCGTGGAGCTATTAATAGCAGAACTGAGTCAAATAAACACGCTCCATTTCAAAGCCAGCGGTCAAAGGAGTCAGCAGTTTGGCTTTTCTTTCAAAGTCCAGGAGCACACACACGCACACACACGCACACACGCCATCAGGTGAATCCCACGCAGCAACTCAGTCAGCAGGTGGTCCGGAAAAGAGGGGAGGGGGGGGGGAGGGGTGTGAGGTCTTGCCTTTTCTCCGCGGGGAATCCAGTGTCAGGAGCAGAGCTGCAGGCTGCTGACACCTGAGACAAAGATGAAGCTGCAGCAAATGCTAATGCTAATAGCGTGAGGGGCAGGCCCTCTGGTTTCAGAGGGAGGAGGAGGAGGAGGAGGAGGAGGAGGGGAGCATCTGCAGCGTGAGGACACAACAACACTTTTGAGAATCAACCCGCGTATAAAAATGCCACTCATCTTTTCAAACCAACATCATTATTTTCATGCATCTCAAAACACTTGCATGAATCTGCATGTCTCGATGTTCCAGATGTTCATAATAGAGCTACGGCCGGCTGCTGGAGTGAACGCTGCACAAACACAAAACCGTGCTTGCCAAATTCATACACACACCTCAGGCACTCCATTTCCCATTTTTGACCCGTGCAGTTCAGTGAGCTTATCTTGAGAACATGTGACTGTGTTCATGGCTTGTTATTACAGGGTCTCGGATGCACTGAATGTTATCGACTGTGAATTACACCCCACTGAGTTCTCGCTCATTTATTCAGGAGGACTCGTTATGTATTCTGGTGAGAGATCTGTGCAATTTTCCAGCAAGATTTATTGTGATGATCGAGCAAGGGATCTGTATATTTTCCATTGTTTCATAAAGGCATCAAGTTATATTTCTATGCTGTGTCATTGTACACATGTATTTATGTACTGAATGTGTATATTGAAATGAGACGCACAGTTATTGTTATTTATGTATTGCAAAGTTTATATATAGTGCTGAATGCAAACCCATATATGAAGCATCAATTTGTTCATGACCAATTTACTTATGATGTTCAAGTGTATGAGATTGTCTGGTTGTAATGCTTGAAAGTGTCATAACTAATATGGAGAATGTGTTCCAACTGAACAAAAGAATAAACTACTTACATGCCTTTTTAATGAGAGTCTCTTCTGCTTGCACGGGCACAATTCGAGCTATCTGAACTGGTGATCAAGACCGTATTTAGCCTCAGTGTGAGCCCTGCCCCCGCATCTCTGCACTGTGAAAACTGATATTAGAATACACTCTGTTGGCTCTGTTGTTCGTCTGCTAGCTCAGACACACGGACAAGCTTCTCACTTTCCTGTCCGATTCCCCTTCGGTCCGTCAGCAGAGTCTGAGGGCGCTCACGCATCTCAATCCTTTAATCCTTTTCTAATTGACTTGTCCTTGATGTTATAGAGGCTGTTTTTGGACACGCATTCACGCACGCACACTTATTTACTACTTAATCAAAATCAAGTATTCTTAATACTTTGGGAATACTTCAAAATCGTCTGAGCTCATTTGTCTGGGTCTTTTTCCAAAAACACATTCCTGACAGTGTCCTGGCTGTGCGTCTCCTCTGTGCACTCTGCATGCGCAAAGTGTTCTAACAATCTGTTTCGGGGAAATGCGTGCCTTTATACGAGTTTATATGAGCAAATAAAACTAAAACAAACTGAAGGGCACTCGGAGAGCGCAGACCTCTGCCAAGGCCATGCCCTATCTCACAATGTTAATGCAAGCGAAAAATAAATGTGTTTCCGCCCTGTCATGTTGATCCATTCCAAAATTTAATGAGTTCTTTCTTGGCCTGTGCTACATCCTTCCACCGGGTTTCATGAAAATTGGGCTGGTAGTTTTTCCGTAATCCTGCTGAAAAAGCGGACAAACAAACCAAACCAAAAATCATAACTTTCTTGGCGGAGTCAATAAAGTAATTCCTTCAAGTAATCTATTTTTAAAGACAGTAACTGTATTCAGAATGCCACCAATCTAAACTGTAACGGCATACAGTTACTCATGTTTGGCATTTTAAATACGTAATCTACCAGAGTAACATCAACACCCTAAAATCTATGAGACAACACACACCTTTCTTTTTTCTGACCAGCCTCTGAGACAGATTGCAGGTGCTTTTTCCAAACGTCATCTCCTTTCAAGTTACTTTATGTCCCCCTCCCTCCAGTCATTAAGGAATCAAAAGGCTTATTGTGATGGACAGACCTAGGAAGACAGCAGCCTCTCACAGAGACATGTATGGAGACAGACAGAGAGTATAGACAAAGGCTTGAATGAAAGCCTCCCGTTCATTCCTCTGCTCAGGCCTCTATGTGCTTCTTCAGTTAAGCATCAGGAGGGACTGGGGATCAAAGGGTGGATCCTTCATATCTGGCAGGGGTACCTTGGTGTTCTAGTCGGGCTTCTACGACAGCACCCATACAACCTCACTAACTCCTAAATCTCCCCTCAAATGCCCCATGTCCCTCAGGTCTCCGGGACAAAGGGCGCCATTCTCCCCGGGAGAAACCAGAGGCATCCTCATATTGATGAAAGTGACCCTCCCTGAAACACACACAGCAGCCCATCAGATATCCAGCTGCAGTTAAAGGTCACTGGGCCGGTCTTTGTCCATGTGGTCTAGAGAAAAACAAACAGTGTCACCTTTACTGCCTCTCCATGTGATGTCCCCACTTCCCGCAGCTCACACCGTCTGTTGATCGATGCTGCAGTGTGTGTGTGTGTGTGTGTGTGTGTGTGTGTGTGTGTGTGTGTATGTGTGTGTGTGTGTGTGTGTGCGTGCGTGCATGTGTGCGTGTGTGCGTGCATGCGTGCGTCTCCACACCAAGCTGCCACCGAGAGATATCTGTGGGCCAATCAACTTTACTCTAATCCAATTGATACACCCGCTAATGCAGTTATTGTGCTGTCGGTGCTATAACTCACAGAGGTGTCTGCCAGCTATACGGTCGTGATGTAACCGTAACGTAACCTGCCATCCTGCCAGGTAATGTAGCTGCAACTAACCAGCACCAACGTCCCCCACTGGAGGAAGCAATCAAAAAAGGACCAAACATTCATTTCCTCTTAAATTGAGCTCAGGAGAGATAGGCTATGAGCAGAACGTTGCTTTGTCCTTTAGCACACAATGGCTTTCTTTCAAGGAACACTGCAAGAAAACAGCAGGGGACCATTAACTGCTAATATCTTTTTAGGAGCCTACTTATCACAGCACAGACACTGTTACAGCCATTAGCATACATTTCCCATCAGTGGGGAAAATATCCTGTCATTTATAGGCTATACCACGGCTGTCATCAGCTTGCATCCGGCGCTGTGATAAATGCTGAGAAAGAATGTGAAGCAACTTAAAGGTCTTTTGATCTCACAGAGCAGGACAATGAGTAAATCACTGGTTTTAAATAGAACTTCATTCTTCCTTTCAACAACACTTGAGGTTCAATTTCAGGGGAGGTCAGAGGTCATTGTGGTCGAAAACCAACTCAACAGTCCCACACAGCAGCACAGTCGCCAGAATAAAATGTTGCAAACCACAGATATGTAACATTTTTACATTTCATATGTATCATATCAACATTTCTAAAGTGACGTACTTCAGATCACACATACACATACATACATATACGCACACGCGTATGAGCTGAGTTTCTCATCAGAAAGAGGGGGGGGGGGCGGGGGATGGTGGGTAACCTTGGGGAGACGGCTGTGAAGCAGCAGACCACTGTTTGACGAGAGTTCTGGACAATAACAGCTGATTTTTGTTATTTACATTGATTATGTAACTTAGGTAATTTGCGTATCAAACACACTTATTTTAACACAAACCACAATGTTTTTCCTGAACTTACCTGCCTAAACTGAAGTATTGTTTGAAATCACAAAACTGTGACTGTAGAGAAGCATCAGAGTTTGGCACATAAAAGGGGGAGTGCTATTTATATGCTTTACCATGAGCTCACATTGATATCCGCTACATATGAAACATACAAATTTAACATATCTGTGACGTACAATGGGAACATTCATTCTGGCAATTGGGTTGCACAGCGAGCTGTGGTTTCGTTGCTGCATCCTGATCACTGCTCAGGTCCTCTGAGGTGTTCGTGGAGCACCGTGGCATCTGGTCAAGAGGCGATGAGATCAGCTGCTGCAGAGGCAGCTCGCTGCTCCCGGTGTCGGGCAGATGAAAGTGGAGTCAGTAAAGCAGACAGACCTGGCTCTGAGGCCGGCCTGTGAGAGTCAGCTAAAGCGATAGGTTAACCACTGTAATCCCTTTTAGGAGCAGCGGCTTTGGGAAAGTGATCTGGATTAGTCTGGCCTACTGCAGACAGGGATAAGAGAGGTGGATGCACAGATATGGAAGAAAGCCCCGCCACACTAATAGAAGAAAATCACCTCTTCAGTCAGGGGGGATTCCAGTCAGTAATTGTGAACACAATCGGCTCTCCCCTCTTCCAAAGAAACTTCAAAGGATAGGTTTCCACATTTTTTCAAGTCGGTCAGACTGTACATGTGCATATATGTACACTGAAAGATTTAGTAGAGTGTACAACAGACAAACAAGCCAATAATCAACAAGAAGCAGTGCGATGTTTTAAATCGCACCGTGTCTGAGTGCTGGATGCAATAACATAATTGCAGAGGTTTGCGGATGCACACGTTTGTGGAGTCTGCTACGAGAAGCATGCAACATGCCTGAGTCAGACTGCTGATAGTCTGCCTTACCGGATGTATAGTGTTGGTATCATCCGGTGTGTCTATTTTGCAAGGGTACCGTCGCTGCATCCGATTGGGATTGGTTTAAAGAAATACAAACAAGTCAGGGTGTTTTTTTCCCCCCCTATAAGAAAACTGTTAACCTGTGTAACCGGACCATTCTCCAGCGCTGACACAGCGCAATGCGAGACTAGACAGCTGATGTCTCATTTTAGCTTTGGCTTTAACTTAACTGCACTGTTATACAGAAGGACTGTGGATTTTGTCCCCCATCTCTTACATTAGAATTAGGAAGGCCGGTATCAACTACCAAAGACTCAATATACATATGGGCATGTGAGTATAGTTTTAAGACAAGACAGATAGCTTTATGAAGGTCTGTGTATCAAAATGAAATAAAGATTTAATTGCAAGTGAAGAAGTATAGTGTGCGGGAGTCCTTTCTCCTAAGGACTTGAGAAAAAAAATGTGAACCTATCCTTTAAGTTGACGTGAACTTAATAGAAGTAGTTTCCTCCGCTTCATAAACTTGGAAATAAACTGGAAAGTATTTTTGACACTGAAGTGCTGTTCAAGGAAAAGCATCTTATTCTATTCACTACTCACATATTTCATATCTTACAATAATGAGAGTGACGTGGTAGTATGACCTAATAGCAGTTTATGTGTACATACTGATAAGATGGTACCACACAATAAGATTAGGTTTCTAAGTTACACACTTGACATACTGTCATTGTCCGAGAACCACAGCAAAGATATGATAAGTTTACCGCAAGTAAATTTGCTCCTATAAGGCCAAACACAGTAAAACGAAACTGTTGAATATCTGTCCTCTGGGAAATTGCATGGAAATAAATCAAAATATATGCACAAAGTGAACTGTGAGGAAGCCGATATTGTACTTTTGTTGTGAAAGTGACACTTCACAGCGGTCTGAGAGACGCTTGGAACGAGGTGGCGTCAGTCGACAGGAAGAAGGCTCGGTCTGGGGTGAAAGATGGTCCCCTTTTAACAGAAACAACAGTACCTCAATTACCAGCACTCAGAGAGAGCAGGAGGAAAACATGAAGTCGTTCTATTTTTGACAACAAAATGTTGTTTGGCTGCATTGTTCTGGAGGCATGGGCCAAGTGCAGGGTGAGGGGTCTTGTAAAAACAAAACAAAAAAAAGAGATGTGATTGATGTGAAGCTTTAGGTTGACCCTACGTTCTCAGCCAAACCAGATTTATGGCAGGTTTTCCTTAAGAATTGCTGAGAAATCAGAATTGTGATAATTTACTGATCACCAGTGTTAATACAGTATATTCTCAAATAACCATATTCATATAGTCTTGAACATTTCTTTATAAATTTGGATAGAAAAAAAAGGAATGGGTTCTCAAAAAAATGCCAAAAGCACACAGAAATGCTGCCAACTTCGTATCTGCAGGGCACAGTGAACATCCTGTCCAAAGACTACTCTTTGCAATAGTTGCCAATCGAATTCCCAAATCCACACAGGAGGATGTGGCAGACTGTAAATACAATCCGTGTACTCCGCTACTGGTGCCACAATTTTTGTTCTGGCTGGCGGCACACCCTGTTCACCCGGGCGCTGTGAGGAAGCAGCGGGCATTCTCATTTTCCATTTATTCAATTGAATTTCGTGAGTCACTCTGACCAGTCACAATGACAGTGAAAGGCTGCTGGTACATCACGACAAAAAAAAAAAACACCGCCCGCCAGCTACATCACTCCGACCACCTCCCTCCCCCATCGCAGAGCTCGGCTGCTTCTTGAATGCAAATAAAGGAATAAAAGGCTAAAAAGAGACATGCTTTGGTCCACCATCAAACAAATGTTTGATGCAGAAACAGAAACAAGAAGTAATATTTATATTTGTGAAGGAAGGAGACACGGGCAGGCAACTGCAGGATGAGAGGACAAGAGACGGAAATGCCCTTGACTTAAGCTGTGCAGAGCTCTGTTCAGCTGTCTTCACTACAAACTGATGTGAATATTCTTTGACTATTTCTTTTTACACCATTGTCAATAAGCCCTGTTTAACCTTCGTTAAAACAACATTTTTGCTATGGGATATAAAGAGAATAATTATGAAGCATCCTGCTGCAATTTACAATTATTGGTTTTTCTTTTTAAAGCCACGTTTGTGGTCTGTGAGTGACTGACTGAATTAGTTAGTAATTCATCAACACTCCGCACCAGCTCTGGGTTTTATCACACAATACATGGATGGATAAGCAATAATGTTAAATAAATAAATAAATAAATAAATTATGTTACAGCCTACACAGTATTTGTGAACTGTTGTGTGCTTGTTTTCTCGTCATGATACTCATCAGATACACATCTACAACCGATCTGCTCAGGCTCTTAAGATACATATATATTTCTCTTCATCAGCCAGTATAATACATAAACTAATTTTTGTTGCTTCTGTTCTAATTGATTACTTATCCTTAGAGCTCCACCCTTTTTTTAATAGTGGGGACAGGGGATCTTTAGGGGGAGATAGCAGGTCAACAGTAGATGCTACATAAAAGTGGTGTACATCATCTGAAAGCTGAGAATTAATTAACCTGAAGATTAATTTGAGATGCAGCTCAGCTCTGTGTCAAAGTTTTCTAGTCATAAATCTGTAATAAACATTGTCTTTCGGTTAGGCGCCTTTTACATTTTGAAGGTTTGAAGGAGTGAATAAGGTCTTAGACCATTATGATTGAAGTATATAATGACCATACCTCTGTTATATTATGTCTCATAAGTTGTTGCAACAATTTTAGGGTTGATACCATTTGTTACACAGATTTGGTGCATTTGAGAATTGATACAAAATGGTCAAAAAAATCCTACAAAATACCACATTAAGACACCCAGACCTCGAGGAACACCATAGAAAAATTCATGCTGTGATTTGGTTTTAAAAGCTTTTGACATTTGTCAGTATACCTAGAAAGACATCCATCCTCTGGTCTCTATAGGTCTTATACAGTGAGGTATACGTTTCAAAAAGTGGTCTCACTATGAAATGGCTACTATGGAGAATAACATCACACATGAATACAATTGGGCTCATTTCAAGTCATACCCAATTTATGTAGGCCTAATTCAATCCAATATTCAGAAATATTCAAAACTGCAGGTTTTTGCCCCAAACTGCATGGGATTATCATAAAGGGGGCATGTCTGTAAAGGGGAGACTTGTGGGTACCCATAGACCTCATTATCATTAAAATATCTTGGAGGTCAGAGGTCAAGGGACCCCTTTGAAAATGGCCATGCCAGTTTCCCTCGCCAAAACGTAGCCTAACTTTGGAGCAGTATAGTCAGCTACAGCCTCTGAAAGACAGTATGTCAGCCGTAATCATTTTTTGTATCACTAGTTTTCTGAAATGTTATATACAAACGAGGCATTATCTAATGCTAACTTTTGGTGAATCTAGGAGAAATCTACAGACACAAACAGACAACGTGTAGTAAAATAAACAACTAAATGTGTATTTTGGATGTTTTCTTACCACTAGTCTGAAAGAAGACTATGAAGACTAGGAGTTAATTCTCAATCATTCTCAATCCAACACTGGATTACATGCTGCATCATTTCCTGTGAATCCCTCGTGCATAGGAAGGTAACTTGAGTCCTGCACGGGAGTGGCGTACCCCGCCACTAACAATGAAAACTAGGTAATTACCGAACGTGAATACATTGAAAAAAATGCCAAACAGCTAACAGCAACATAGGTTTACACTCTTGCAAATGTGTTCCCTTTTCTGTTCTTCCACAGTGACTCATATTTTGAAGCAGTGCAGCCTCTGTAATGAAAAGCCTGCTGCAGGTCAATGGGACACTTGTGTCACCTCTCCTCTCTGTGGCAAAGTGCTCTGACCTTTCCAGAAGCTGGTGGAATATCTTCCATATATTGTTACACCACCTCACCACCTTTCCCAGGGGAGCCATGACGGCCAAAACCATATACCGGGAAGGCTGAGCAAACCCTCACCTCACACGTCTTAACAACAGAAGAAGGAAAGAGGAAATATCAAAGACTTCTTCCTCTTTCCTTCCTGTTAGAGGGCTTTCAGCTTCCTCATCAGACGTTTGCTTCACAGTTGAATGAGGTTCAGGGGCGTCTGTGTGCTGCGGCCCAGAGATCATATTCAACTTTTATTCAATTTTATGCTGAATTAGAGCAGCACTCCGCTTTCAAAGGGAATGCATCGGCCGGATTTGGAGGGGAGCATTACTGAGTGTCTATGTGGCCAAGTCAATCGCGCACGCACGCACGCACACTGCATGTATGCATACAAGAAATCAATGACGATGGCCTTACTACTGTGTGTACAAACAGTTGCGGTGGATAGGGATGAAATATGAGATTGACACGGATGATGCTGTTATTGTAACATAGGGAGTAAACGGAATACAAGTAATGGGATTCCGTATTTAAAATACTAAATATGAGTAACTGTATTCCATTACGGTTACAGTTTAAATTGGTGGTATCACAGTTAGTCTTTAAAAATCGATTACTTGGAGGGATTACTTTATTATCTCTGCCAAGAAGGTTATGTTCTCAGTTTGGTTTGTTTGTCTGTTTGTCAGCAGGATTACAGAAAAACTACTGGCCCGATTTTCATGAAACTTGGTGGAAGGCTGTAGCACGGGTCAAGGAAGAACCCGGAGCATATTACGCAGTGGATACACAAATTATTTTCTTTGGCCATGGCCTTGGTGGAGGTCTGCGCTCTCTGAGTGCCCTCAGTTTGTTTTTGTGTTATTTCTTCTAAAATGCCTATGAGGCACACATTTCCCATAAACAGATTTTATTTTTGAAAAAGTGCAACAATTTGTGCGTGCACAGTACACCTGCCACATGACAATGTGAGAGGAGATGCCTAGTGAGGAATGTGTTTTTGGAAATATAAGACTCAGACAAATGAGCTCAGCAAGACTATTTTGAAGTATTCCAAATGTAAGCCAAAGTATTTAGAATACATTACTTAATTTGAGTAATCTAATGGAATTCAGTAGTCTGTAGAAGTAACCGTCCCAACACTGCATATCAAATGACTTTATCACCACATATCAATCACTCTTTGAGTCCTGCTGTCTGTCCAGCAAGCTCTTGGCAATTGATTCCTCTGCTGTGCAGTTTGGGACACTGCGAGCCTCTCAGATGTCTGCTTTAAGTTCATTCAGCCTTTTTTCCCTGCTGTCCTGAAGGGGACAAGGGGCTTCTCTTTCCCTCGCTTCTGCTGACTATTTCTGCTGTTTTGGAATGAGAAGCAGAGAACTTTTCAAAGGAGTCTGCCAGCACCCCGCAGAGTGAAGCTCCTCTCTCTGTCTCTCCACGCACCCCCAGCCGCATTTGTTTGTTTGCCTGTGTGATCAGCTGCAAGCGAGTGTCCTCATTCTGCCTGGAGTGATGTTGCACAGATGACAACGTTTGTCAGCGTTGATCGGGGAATTTCTCAGATCACGCAAACCCAAGAAGACATGGAAACCTTGAGCATGCTGGTGTAAAACAGCGAGTGTATGATATGCATCTGCACTGCATGGGGGAGGAGGAAGACTTTAAAGCAGCGAGGGAGAATACAGTGATTTTGCAGGAGACGTACTCTCAGAATAGAGAGCAGCTCTGCGTTCCATCGTGATGTACCACGATCACTTTGCAGTTTCTATCATTAATATCACACATTTACACCGAAAAAAAGACGAAAAAAGGATCCAGCGAGGATATACGTGTATTTCGCCATGACTTATTCAGATGATGAACCTTGCTAAAGGGACATCCTGATCCATCCATCCAGAAGTGGAGCTCCTTTGCACTTTCTACAGTATGCTGTACATACAAGCATGGGTGGATGCACAGAGAAACGTGCATACACAGGGCCAGACCAGGACAAACAGAGGCAAACTTGCATGTAAAATTCATAAACAACCGCCATTCACCTTTTAGTACAGCCGTTCTGAAATGCCTCCAATACTGCCTAAAATGCTGGATTGGGTATCTTCGAGTACGCAACTACATCCACCAATCTGATACCATGCAATTGCCCCCGGTTTGGTCTGGTAGCAGAGAGCGTAAGGTTAGTCAGAGCTAACGTTAGCAAAATGTCAACAGTTTGTCATTATTTTACAGTGGAAAACTGCAGTAAAACAGCGATGTGTACAGTATGCAAGGCTTCAGTTTCAAGGAGTGGCAGTAGTGTTGCTGTTTTATATTGTTACTATATACTATTTAACATTTTTAATAAATACATTTTTTAAGGCACTGGTATTTGATTGGTACTCGAAAAAATGGTATCGGAACATCTCTACCTTTTCTTAAGGACCATATACGATATAATTAAATAAAAAATAAATGAAAACAAATGAAGACAATTATACAGCTGTTCTGGAGCTTTCAATCATTTGTCAACATGTTTCCGAGGTCAAAAATTAACTTGGAACTTCGTACTATAAATAATAGAAAAGACAAATACTGAAAAATGCTCTTCTGTAAGGATTCATAATAATCCACACAATATAATCAGCGTAATGAATAGTGTATTGAGTGTATCGAAAAACAAAGCTGGTAATGCTTTTAATTAACATATTATACACAACTACTGTACATATATCAACAATCAACTACAGTCATTAAACGTGAATTTAGAGGCCAGATTAAGTTGTCACCAACTGAAGCCATTTAGTGGTCACCCATACAAAAGTTATCATTTTTCCTGAATCTGTTATATTTCATGTTTTCCCACAGTCATGCTGGCATTAGTTGAAGCATGTTTGGGTTTTTGTGGTCCTGAATCAGCGGCTCTCAAAACATCAGGCCCCTGGATTATTAATATTTATCATCCACATCCTGCCGTGAATTATTCTCCTGAATGGGATGAGATTTAGTCACTAGCTGAAAAAAAAATAGATGATGTTTATTTATACAAACAGGGGCGCCAGTGTTGGGGACAATATCTGCGGCTGACCCTCCCTCGCCATGACCTCTGACTCAGATGATGACATCAATTGTATGGTAAGCAAATAGGCTCTGTGTCTGTAAATGGAGCAGTGAATTGTGCAACAGCCTTCTCACAACACCATCTCCGAAGAAATAACTTGCTGCTGACAGTGATGTAAAACAAGTCACGTATGGCAGACCTGAGGCATCGTAAGCAGCTCATTAATTTTCATTTTCACTATAGATGGAATTCTTAATTAGATTAGCTTAATTGCCCGTGAGACCAGGAACATTTGTGTTTGTGTCATTCCCACAGCAGGAGGGCTGCCAACCTGCCCTGCAGCTTCAATTAATTTCCTTATGAGCACAATTATAACAGCCACCAGCTTTTTAGAATTCAATCACATAATATTTTTTCAGATTTGTGCACTTCCCTGAGAAATACATTTCCACAGAGAGTTAGTGTTGCCAGCAGGGACTGTGATGAACAATGACTGAGTGCACTTGTGTGCACGTCATGAGTAGATGATGTAACTACATGTATGTAATGGCAGGTGTGTGATGTCATGGCAGGTGTGTGATGTCATAGCAGGTGTGTGATGTCATGGCAGGTGTGTGATGTCATGGCAGGTGTGTGTTGTCATGGCAGGTGTATGATGTCATGGCAGGTGTGTGATGTCATGGCAGGTGTATTTCTCAGAAGGAAGCGCAGTATCAAGTGTGAAGTTGTTTGTATGAGCGGTTCTCCAGAAAGCTGCAAACAGAAATACCACAGGACAAACATTCGGCCTGTTCCTAAAAGGCAGGTTTTCAACGGGTACTGCACTAGTCTACTATAAATTAACACATCCCTCTAGCCTCTCAAACTCAGAGATGCTCACAAGTCAGTTTTTGCAAGTCTCAAGTCACTATCCCTGAGTTAAGTGCGAGTCCTCATCTCTGCCTCAAAGCACCGCTGTGGCTAAGCACATCCTCGCAGAGCTGCTAGCATGACTGTAGACTCTTAGTCAATGTAATCAACATTTGGGTTGCCAGTCTGTGGTTTGGTGTATATACTCCTCCAGCATAACTTGCTTTGCCTTTTTTATGTAGCTCTTTAGTTAATTGTACAGAAAGACCCCTCCAATCGACATGCCATCCTGACCAAAATCTATTCATTAATGACCTTTTAAACTTCAGATATGATTAATTATTGTATTGAAATAACCATTTATTAGTAATGTGGTAACATTTATAACTGCAAGCCTGGCATATTAAGTGAGAAATGACCTTTCATGAATGACTTAATGACTTTTTAATAAGTCATCAAGTCTGACGTTACAAATGTCAGTAAATCTTCAATAAGGAGTAATAGGTTTTCTACGAAGCCATCAAAACTGCAGCTGTAAATGAAGGATGGATATAGTGCAAAATATATAGTTGCCTGAGGAGAAGAGACTTTTCACCAACTGGAAACCCAAAAGGTTTCCAAAGCATTAATAATGATATTAACCTTTAACTAAGCCATTGGTTACAATTGATAAACCTTGTAATTATGGATGGATTACTGAACGGGCACAGGCCGACTAAGTGTCAGCCCCCTGCTTGGTCTTCACATGCAAATGTCACTTGAAGAGACACATACAGACCACCCAGAGACATGACATAACTACAAAGAGACACAAAACATCTACAAAGAGACACAAACAGACCACAAAGAGACACAAAATGACCAAAACAAAACACAAAAAGACGCAAATAGACCACAAACAGAGACAAAGTGACTACAAAGAGAGACAAAATGTCTACACAAAAAGAACACAAAAAGACTACAAAGAGACACAAAACGTCTCCACAAAAAGAACACAAAAAGACTACAAAGAGATACAAAACGTCTCCACAAAAAGAACACAAAAAGACTACAAAGAGACGCAAAACGTCTACAAAGAGACACAAAATGACCTCAACAAAAAAAACACAAAAAGACGCAAATAGACCACAAAGAGACAAAACGACTACAAAGAGACACAAAACGTCTACACAAAAAGAACACAAAGACACAAGACTACAAAGAGACACAAAAAACTAGAGACACGAAATAACTACAAAAAGGGGCAAAACAACCACAAAGAGACACAAAAAGACTACAAAGAGACAAACAGACCACAAAGAGACATAAACGACTACAAATGTAGACACAAAACCAAGAGAGATGTATAGTAGTAACAACAACAACAACAACAAAAAGTGACAAAAGCATCACAAAGTCTGTGTCCTGCACCTATGTAGGAGAGGTGGTGAGGCATTTTGCATGTCTCTGCCCAGGGGCCCACTGTCTCATAATCCGGCCATGCTTGTAATGTATGTCATATTAGAATACAGGGCCTAATACCAGCAGGTTTAACACTAAGTAAGTCACAAGAAGCTCATGCAACAGCTAGGAAGATCTTCATCATTTACTATAAGTGTGACCTGCCCACACCCCACCATTGTCGATAACATTACATTACATTGCAGTAGCATTACAACATTACGTGAGATTTTCCATTTCCACGCTCACCCAAACATTGCATTATTCTCATAGTGTTTGTTTTGTTGCAGACGTATGGCTGCAGACCTGAACTCTCGACTCCAACCCCACAGGTCTCAGACACAATGTGTGGGGAGGGACCAGGGCACGACCCGTACCGACACAGGATGACATGGGTGATGAGTCTCTATAGGGGGTGATGGACAGTGACATCACAACACACAGCGCAGAGGGAGGATGTGAGATAGACACCCGCAGTCTTGTTTGTTTTCAGTTGGGGGGGGGGAGTGTATGAGTTGGAGAACAGGATATAAGGAAAACAATACATCATCTGCTGATTTCATATTCTTCAGTTAGGTCATTGCATGTATGGCAGTGTAGGGTCAAATCTGATTGGATGTTTCACAGGACTGCTGTACTTGTAGTCTAAAACGTTGCTGATGTTATAGCCTTTCCAGATGTTTCACCCGGGTTTGTTTATTGTGGGTGATCTGTGCATAAGGCCACCACTTTCTCATGATTACTATCCTCTTCCCACCGCTGCCACTGCATATTCAATCATAACCTTTCCTCGACCTCCGACCTTAAACTAGGGATGCACCGATACCACTTTTTTTTCAAACCAAGTACAAGTACTTACATTTAGGTATTTGCCGATACCGAGTACTGATACGAGTACTAGGGTTGTATATTGTTTGTTTTTTGGCACCGGTGGTGGTGCCTGAAACAATTTTTTTTGAAAGATAGGCTACATGGTATCAAGTGTGATATAGGTGCCATATATGTACCACAGTAAGACCACATGCTCACATTCAAATATATTATAAAATATAATAACTTATTTCACCAGTTAATTGGGAATAAACTGACGGCAAAAGGGAACTGTACAACAACAGCTTGAGTTACTCAGATTTTCGAGTTTACCTGAATGCAGAGAGAATTTCCGAGCTGCACTTGAAAGCACCATGAAGTGCAGACACGCTGCTTACCATTCACAATTTGTTTACAAAACTCATGGTGACTTCAGGGAAGCACGAGGATTTTACAGTTCTGTTCTTTCTCCGACATCTTCAACTCCAGCAGTGGCCGTGGTGTCTCAACACTATGCTAGTGTGGTAAGTTAAGCTAACTGTTAGCTGTGTCTTTAGCTGCTGGCTTCTGCATATTCCGGTGTTGTTCAGCTTTAAGTTTTTTAACGGTGTTTAATCCAGCTATTAGCTAACGGTAGGTTAACATTACCTGCTGCCAAGTACATACTAAACCCTAGTTTGCAGTCTGCTCTACTTTTGTCATTGCTTATCTTAAAATTGCTGCTCCTCTGCCTCATGCTCTGAGAGGCAAATCACATTGCTGTAAAGTGGTACCGGCTGCGGTAGTATCTGAGCAGTTTTATGAGTATGAATACAAGTACACGAGCACAGTATCGGACCCGACACCGGGTGCATCCCTACCTTAAACCCATTTTGGCCTGATCACATCATAGGCTACATCTTTACATGAGTCCAAATGGCCTAAAGGTGAGAGATCAAGTCCATGCTCCAAAAATCTGCCTGTCTGTATAGAGCGTTGTTGCTAACATCATGTATACATTTCCTTCCGTGTCTACAAGGTGAAGATATGCGGTGACCAGCATGTCCTCTTGTCAGATAAACTCATTGTTGATTTACGTTTATCAGGCTGGAGCAGAGAATGCCAGGTTTGCTGAACAGTATGTTCAAATGTTTTTGTGGCCTCCAAAGGGTGGGGACATTTTTGTGGACCCACCAAAAGTGTGAGCTATAGAGGTGCTGGTCTAACAAACAATAATATTCATCAGTTAAGATGAATAAACATTGAAAGGCCTGTAACTAGTATGTACTATGCACACATGGGTATTTCTAGGATTTGAGGGCATTCAAGGCTTTGTCAGGGGATCCTCCCCTGGCACTTTTTTTAAATAAACAAGCTCTATTTTGATCCTTTTTATGCACTTACATTCAAAGTACAAAACAAATTCCCAGTGTGAATCAATTTGAATTTGAAAATGGTCGGTGGGCCACCCAGCATGTAAGTTGAGTATCTCTGCTGTACAGTGTCTTCCTGTATGGTTGTATAACTTCACAAACTTTGCCCAAAATTTTTAATGGAACAGACTTCTTTTGAGGTGCTGACTTGGCACAGAAGCATTTCCTGAAAACATCACTTACGTCTCTTTTAATATCCGTCAGGATGTGTCAATGAGTTGGAAACAGCGGCGACGAGGCATGCATCACTACACATTCCTCTGGGGGGGTGGAGTCACGTCACTAAATCTGAGCATAATGAGTTTTGCAGACGACTAATATCATACTGAATCCATGGTTATGTGATCTATATTTCATCAAAAGACGACCTTGGAAAGCACAGGAAAGTGAGGAGGTACAGTTTATGTGTCACAACCTCAGGAAGTCTCCAAGGGGAAAAGGTAGAGACACCTTGTCCACCCTGGGACAATGGGAATCAAGACTATGGCACGTCATGGCACACAACCATTCTTAGCACACCGGGATAAAACAGGGAGGGAATACATGGCTGCTGAGTCAAGCCAGACAGGTAGTCAGTCTGTCACATGCTGCTCGGCGTGCTGCATGCTAGAGCTGGCTGATGTCCCCTGCAGTGTGCTGGCACCAACTTCTGAAATGCAATCCCTCTGTGTTGATATCACAAACACTGATTAAGTCTATTGTCGCAAGCACAAGAAAAGAGCTGGGAAATTAGTGTTTCCCACAGAATTTCATGAGACTATGGTGGGTGGACCTCAGACCCTTTTTTTTTTACATTTTAAATGTTAAATGCGTCATTCTGGTGCACGCTGAAAGCAAAATTAAGAGGCTAGATCTATGAAAAACTTTGTACTCTTGTAACCAATTTTGTCCTCTAGTAAACAGTGTTAATTTCGTGAACGAAAACTATGATGAAAAACAACCTTTTTTTCCATGAGGAAAATGAGTTGATGATGGGCTAAAAATAGATCTCTGATAATAAAAACTATGACGAAATGTGTTTTCGTTGATGAGATGGGACTAAACTATGAGGACTCACAACAGCTCAAATCATGTTATAATGTTAAGAGTAATATGAATAATAGAATTTTTTTTTGTTTCATTTGGTATATTTTTCCTGCCAATCGACTGCTCCACACTCCAGTCCAGTAGGTGATGGTAATGCATCTTTAAGCTGGTTTGCCAACTGCCATTAAAATGCAAAGTAGTAGTTATGAATGGTGTTTATACGGCAGTAAGTTACACCCTCAAAGCATGGGAAACAAAAGAGTTTAGTTTCAGTTCACATCAGAAATGGTCAAAATGCGTGCCTGCGTGCCTGCGTGCCTGCGTGCGTGCGTGCGTGCGTGCGTGCGTGCCGGATGAATGAGCGAAAAGAAGAGTTTTAGTTGCTTTCCGACCAGTGATAGACTGCCGGGTTTGCAGGCAATCGCAGGGTGAAAATCCATTTTTTCATGCAGTGCAGTGTGAAGCAACAGCATGAAATGTTTGTTATTATGAAAAGTGTACAAATATTTTTGGTTCACAGGTAATTAATGGGAAACACTGGAAATAGTTTGTTGCATTGATGCCAGGAACAATAAATGTGTGGGCTGCCATACAGGAATCCGACCTCTGTGGTCACATGACCCCCGCGCTATATGGTTTAGAGAATATTATAGATCCAAGACGAAACTGACAGAAGGGCAGGACAGAGAGAAAAAAAAGGCGCAATTACCATTTCTGCTACTTCAGCACCACGGACAGCGCAATGGTTATGCTACTGATATTTCAGAACCATGGTCGGGGCCATGGATTCTAACTTGCACAAACCTCAGTCAGATAAAGGATCAATGAGTCAGGCAGACTAGACTAACATTCAACTAAACAACCAATCTGCCCCTGCACTCTCTCTGCTACGAGAGGGGGGTGGCAGGTTAACAAGGGGGATGCATTTAGGTCATTTTGCTAACAAGGGGGATGGCAATCTTATCCCCCCTCAAATCGCCCACTGACTGTAACTATTGCTTTGTGAACAGTGGCTGGTAGATGCTAGAATCTAGTCACCGAACGAGTCACTGAACTTAACTGGCATAGAGCACAAGCGTCAACACTTAAGTTAGCAGCAAGGTAGCTATGAAGGATAAGGGTAACGATGGAACGGATCACGTAAAAAAAATCAGAACCGTTCTATGACACCAGCGTGTCCTCTGACAGCGCACGGAGACAGTCTGGTAGGAAACAGCAACTCCGTCTCCCTCCTCTCTAAAACAGTCTCTCCATGCAGATTCAGACAAAATCCATAACTGAAGCATTGGGGGGGTTATAGTGAAGGATATGCAACCCTATGCAGACACAAGGATGTGGGATTTCAGCATGTTTAAAGTAATGTTACTTGAGTAACGCTAAAGCATAATATTCCCTCTCCCTATGATTTTATGCTTCACTTTATGCTGATGGCCTTAGTCTATAATGTGGCCATTGTTGTAGTGTCGGAAGGGAATCAGTTTCAGTGGAACACCTCCACAAAAAGGATGTAAACATATTCTTTGTAGATCTTTACAATAATTCCCTGAAATAACAGAGCAGGTCTGCCTTATTACACAATCCAAATCTTCAAAAAGCAAAGGGACTTTGGGAACAGGAACACAGATTCGGACTTCCTGTGTGGACAGGAAGTAAGGCTTTATCCCGGCACTGTTTGGTTAGCCCGTCAGACTACAAAACCCATGAGCCCAAAACCGAACTGAACCATGAATTTTGTGAACTGTTAAAAAAAAAGAAAAAGATTTGGGTTATGGTTACTTCTCGTTACGTATAAGATGAGTCACAGCTTCATGTATAATGAATTACAAAATAGCTTACTATTTTTAGAGAATTTCAGGAAAATAAACATGGGGCAGTGACCTTAAATGAGCTGCATGATAAACATTACTATCATCAGGTGGTCGGTCATAGCATTTAAATGTGCTGACATATGTGTTGTCGTATCTAAGAGCTCGCTGTCACGTGAGCTCCTGAATACTGAGACCTCAAGTCTGTGGCATGCACTTTTTCCAAACAAAGAAATGTGTGTGCGTGCGCATTTTCATGAGAAATGGTCCCCCAGACATCCTCTATGTCTGTCTCTTTGTGAGCGCTCTCCTGCAGTGCCTGCCTCCTCACAAGCAGGAAGAGGAAGTGGAGTGTTCGATTGTGTGTAGGAGCCACTGATCAGAACTTACCACTCCTCTAATAACAAATTATGTCACGAGCATAGAAATATGTGACAAATGACAAAACTACGACAAGTATGTGAAAACATACTCATGATGAGGTTGGTCTATAATGGTGCTTTTTCTTGGGAATTATTTCTTCTCTTACATCACACTAGTATCCATTAAAACTTTTCCTGTGAAATCACTAATTTGTCAGTTGTATTTTTTTTCCCCCTCGGGTCGTGTTAAAGAATGCGACTGGAGAGCTTTGATGATTCAAGACAAAGAGAGAGGGAACATTGATTTATTTTTTCAGCTGAAGACCCCATGGCACTGACCCACAGCAGAGGCCTCTGGACCTCTGAACCAATCGGAACAGGCAACACACTCTGGAAAACAACTCAGCTCATACTGCAGCTTGTAGCTATGCCTTTAATCTGCACGTATTAATGTTTCCATATGAACAATGGGGCAAACGCCTATCTGCAATGTGCAAGGAGTCACTAATGTAGTTCCCCTCAACTCTACAGAGGGAGTTTTGGTTCAGTCTCACTGCTATCATAGGCCTTTTTTCACAGCAGACTTTTTGACTTGTCATAGTAGAAAAAGCACATATTACTAAATCCCCTTCCACACATGCACTACAACCCTGAAATTATCTAGACATTACCCGGAGTAGCTGTATGTTAGGACACAAATGTCTGAATCAGTTGAACCGGACATTAAAAGGACTTTAGACTGCCAGCTCCCGAGTATAAAGTCCGATTGAGCCCATGTGTGAGAATTCACTGCAATAGAGTGGGCGTGTTGATGAAGTGTCTATCATGCAACTGGTGCAAAACCCGAAGAAAACACCTGAGGGTGAAGCAGAAGGGTCATTTACACAAAGATGCCAATGAAACTGGAGAGACGATGTGATTCGGGAACTTCTATTGGTAAGGGCCGACGCCAAAATCGTCAGACAAATTCAAGGAACAGCAAGAGACTTGATTGTTTATGACCAAACAGAACCGGCTGCATGACCCGCGGTGTAATCCGCACCATGACATTCATACTCTACCCAGGTGCCACCCCTCACCTAAACCAAACAGAGTATTTCCAGTAAGTGTGAACGCGTGTGACACGGACAACCTCCTGTTGTGGATGTCCAGACCGAGACAGAGTTCAGATGAGAAAACGGCTTAATATTGCTCTTTTCTATTCACATGTCCCAGCAAGCCATGACAGTGTGACAGTGAATATAATGGAGCATTTAGCAGCTAAAGACACAAATATGTTCTCAGGTGCAGGTAGAAACAGCTATAGTGGACTTGCATTCATCAGGTGGTCAGAAACACAACTCCAAATTGATGCTAATGTTGCTTCATATCTGCTAGACGTGTAATAAGACAACTGTTTTCTAACACGTTAGCAATGGCAACTTTATGAGGTCATATGTCAAACACGTGTGTGATGTTCAGCCTGTTGTGGATTTCAGCCAAATGATTAATGCTGCTCTAAAGATAACAAATGGCAAGAGATTTAAAAGTGTCATGTCGCTAATCATGGCATTCATTATCTACAAACATATTTTATTATGATTTTGTTAATTTCATTTTGTTTGAGAAGTTTAATTTAAAATGACAGAATTTTCTAAAAACTCGCTCTTTTGATCCGGTGGTTGAGGAATTATTGCTATTAAAGGCTTCAAATCTTCTGAGCCTGCTAATTGTCTCATCTTACTAAAATAAATTAATAATTTTTTTACATTCCATTCAACCACACAGCCTCCTCTTCGCTGCAGATGGATCAGAAGAGGTGGTGTTTTTAGCCACCAGTATGGCGAGGATGCAGTCTTCTGTTTATTCAAAAAACCCTTTTACATAAACTGCAGTTATTCTCACACAATATGTGACCTTTATTGCAGGTCTGAAAGCCTTTACACCTACATATGTCTTCATTATGTGTGTGTTGTCAGTATGAATTATGCTGAATGGACACCCAGCTGCTTTGTGTCATTAAAAAAGGGAAACCCGCAGCGCTGCCATAAATAAGCACAGATCAATTCACTCCATTGCCCAATGTGTTGCCACACACCCCCTCCGTGTACATGCTTCTGTGTACATGTTCACATACAAGAAAATAAAGTCTTTAACTGTGCACGCATCACACACACACACACACACAGCATCTGCTCCCTGCTCTGCTTCAATGAAACCGTGCACATCCCTCCTACATCGCTTTAATAAGTAAAAGTGCAGCATGCTCCTTTGTCTTGCCTGGGGGTGTGTTGCTTCTACACATACATGTGAGGTGTATATTTAGAATAGTTGTGCGTAACAGTGGGTGTTGCATGGGTGGATGTGAGGAGTTACTTTTAACACTGGAGCCAATGGCCCATGTTCCGCAAAAACAACCACACATGCTTGGGCTCAGATGTGTCAGCACAGACGCACGCACAACTTCAGAGAGAATAATTTACATGCACCCACACACTGAAACAAAAGTGTGTTAGGGAGAAAAGGAGATAACCCCCAAAAATGTACCAGCCCTAATCCCACCTCTCCCTGCATAGGAAACCCCAGCCTGCAGACACAGCTCTGCGTGATCCTGCAGCGATGCATTATTCACCATCTTTAAACATGGATTCTCCTTTTCACGGCGTTCAGAGAGCTTCGGAGAAAACAAATGCATCAAGCGGAGCACGTGAATATGCGTTATGTTGTGATTGCAAGCGGCAAAATCCAGCTCGCAGTGCAAGTTGAACACGAAACGCCTGTGTACTATTTTAGCTCCGCTGCATTTGGTGAAGCAGGTGAGAGATCACTCAGCGGGGGAAGCCCTCCTCTCTCTCGCTCATCAGCATGCATCCTTTAATCGCTTGCACGTATTCATTATTCACCTCCCACAGGCTATGAATTATTCAACGCTTGGATTTCCACATGAGAACAGTGAGAGAAGACACAAGGAATGCCTATTCCCCTCTTTGCTCTTCCTCTCTCTCGTCCCTCCAGCTCAGCCTCGCTCTCTCGTGCACCATTGTCACTCTGGCGCAGAGAAATCACCTGCCTCCGAACAGCGTGCATGTACATATCTGTAGCGCTTTGTTTCTAATACAAACAAGTCCTCATTTAGTCATTTGATTAATAATCAACCAAGTATGGCGCAAAAATGTGAGCAGCAAATAGCACCTGCTTCCTGTCACTGAAAGTGATGAGGCATCCAAATCCACGGAAAAGGTCGCTGACCTCTGCTCGGCCGTGCTCCCGTGACGGCTATTATGTTTCCCTCCACAGCCCCGAGCCGTATGACCTGTGAAGGCCATTAACAGGTTGCAGTGAAACGGTTAATCTTTAGCTGCTTTTGTCCCTCACCTACAGGAACCACAACCCAATCGCCAGAATAAATGTTGGCATTGTACGTTTATGCAAATCACGGTTATATTCATATGTTTCATATGGAGCAGATATCAACAGGAGCTCACGCTAAAGCGTAATAGCACCTTTTTTTTTAAAATCTTCACTGACAGTCGCTTTTACATGCCAATCTATGGCGCTTTATTACGGTCGCAGTTTTGTGAATTCAAACAAAACTTAAGTTTAGGAAACAAAACTAGGTG
>JAOVVB010270178.1:0-18227 GCA_028570985.1 Heterobranchus longifilis | reverse complement strand
CGATCTAACTACGTCACGTTCCATGTCATTGGACGTGCCGCGTCATGTGACGTTAAACGGCATGTGATGCAGATGCACAGAAGTATTTTAATATATCAATATATTGATTTTAATACTAACTTTTTTCTAATCCTACCAACATAATGAATGTAATGTTTAGGTATGAGGATGAAAAACACTCATATGGGTCATATTTACTCCCACTTCTAAGGGACGTTAATTTAATAAACGCTCATATGTGTTGTATTAGAGTAGGAACAAACGACACACATGGTCGAATGGTTTGGAGGACTTGTTGCTCTCGTTCTGCTGCATCAATATTTATAAATTACTTTTTTTTTAAACTGTCCATCATGAGTCTGTCAATGTCTTTGAACACCAGAACACCTTCAGCAATAATGACACCACCAAGGTGCCCCAGGAGACCATTTCTCCTAGTACCATGCAGTCTCTAAAACTCTGCTTTCACTGACAAGAGATTATCGTCATGCACTTTTATTATAGATCTCAAAGTCTGCGCCCTATAATAGTGTGTCTGTCGGACGAGGCTGCTATTTTATCTATCGCTCCCTCAGCGGACCACAATCATCCACAGACATTGATGCAAAGGTCAGAGGGTTTTTTTTTCCCTCTGCCATAGTGTGACCTTTCTTTGATCATCCACCGACACAGCGAAAGGCTTTATGGTTCTCCATCTTAACACACCTCGCTTCAGTCAGTGTAGCACAAAAAAACCTCCAAGGTTGGTACAAACCATTTGAGAATTGTACGTCTGCAAAGATCACGCACCTCAAGATTTCAGAAAAAGAGAAGGGTCGAGGAGGGAATCCTGGATTAGTATTTCATCAGTCTCGCATTGCCAGACCTCTCCAAGGTGCTGGAGAATGGTCTGGCTGCACAAATGAACATTTCTGCTATAGACAAAATAAATCCTCTGGCTTGTTTATATTTCTTTAAACCAAACACACAATCATCTTGGGCGGCACTAAGCCCCAGATCCAGCAATGGTGCCCTCACAAAATACAAAGTGGATCCAGCGCAAGGGGAGGAGTATGCCATGTGAGAGACGTCCCAGATAGCAGGCTTTATACCCACACTGTACATCTGGAGACTCAGACTAGTTATTTCATTGATACGATAAATATACAGTCAAGAGACCGGGGGTCTCTGGCCCTGAAAGAGGCGTACGCCACTTCCCGCGCAAGTTGTGATCTATAAAAACAAACTTGACGGGAGAATGTGCGCACCTGTAGGTAAATTCTGACGCACATTTTGGAGACAGGGGAAAGCGGTGTCACAGATGGTGAGGTGGTGAATTGAAGCCAGATTAAATACATATAATGATGCCTCTCACATGTTTACTTTCCCTTCATATCACACGTTACTAATAGTGGATCTATTAGTAACTAATACATCCACTCTATCATAACCAGCAGTGTTATTTGTGATTGAGCCATAACTATTCGTTAAGCACATTTCAGTTATAAAAGATACAAGCCAACGTAAATCTCAAATCAAATTCAGTATTTCAGCAGCGATGTCTCATCGTCACATTCCCGTCCTCCAGAGCAGAGAGCAGAGGGTCGGACTGCCAACAACTGCGGAACAGAGTGCCAGTAGTTTTAATAATATCTTCTAATGCTGTGCATGTATCACCCAGTATGATTTAAGTTAGTTTATGTGTGTGAAATTGCTGCAGTGAGACTGTGCCGTCAGGTGCTCAGAGCGCACGGCGGTGACACACACTTGCACGTGCGTGTGTGTGCATGTGTCTTTTTTTTGCCTCCACCTTTAGATCTGACCACTTTTTTTATATTTCAGGAACTGTCCTGTTTGAAGTGTTGCATTAACTGCAGCAGCAACATGTTGCCACTCATATTTTCTTTTGTTTGTGACTCTGCTGCTGTGGCCACCAAACCGCCACCTCACCTACAAACACCTGCATTTCAGATCAATTCATTCCTCTCGGTTGTTGTCATGATTCACTGTAAATAATCGCTGATCTGCAGGCTCATTTCTATGCATCATTCATTCACAAGGTGCTTTGCATCGACCATCTATGGATGGATGTGGCAGTTTTAGAAATGAGACAGTGTTGTGATCTGATTTCATTGATCTCGTTTCCTTTGAAGCATCATGAGATGCTTGATACCACTCTTTTTTACACACTTTATTTGTGTAGTTTTGTTTTAGTGGAAGACAAATGCACAGGAGAACTGAACAGACAGGTCACCGGGGGTAATACAATACAGCTCACATTATCAGCAGTTAGCCTTGTGTTACGGTTTTCTTTCCCAATAGTCCCGGGAAGAAAGAGAGGCATAAAAGGAAAACACAGAGAGGGCACCAAGTTCAGTCGAGATAATCTCAAATCACCACATCCACTCAAGCAAAGAAGTTACCCCGTCCATACTAAACAGGTGTTTTTGACCACTAAAAAATTAGCTTTGGGGAGACACTGTCCAAAGTGGATACAGTCTGGCAGGCTAAACCTTTGGAACAATGTTGACATATGATTAATAGATACTATCAAAATTCTTAAGCATCCCATCTGGATGCAAATTGTGTGAAATACAGTTTTTATAAATGTTTTCATGTGGTATAAAGTACCACTCAGCCATTTTTGAGCATATCTTGTCCTGAAAATTACAATATATGACATGCCAGACTGGGACATGCAGTCACCTGCCTTGAAATAAAAGAGGGGATGAGAAGAAAAATACTTCATTTAGGTTCCAGAGGTTGAAACTTGTCAACTTCCTAAGCCCTGTTTGCAGCCAGAAATGACACAGAAGAGCAGAGAGCATACATCCTATTAATGTTAGAAAAGGGTGCTGTCCATTTGTGAGGAGTTTGGTTGTCTTTTAGGCTTTAGAATTAATTGGTCCAAGTCTGCCCTTAGTCTTTGTTTTGATGTTTTGGATCGTGTATCTTTTGTGTATTTTGTTTTGTATTGATTGCTCTATGTTTTGTATATCCAGTGATTGTTTAAAAAAAAAAAATATATATTTGATCAAAAAAAGAAAGAAAGGCTACTGATGATTTATAGAAAGCCCTGTCTCTGCTGCCAGAACAAGGCTAGAAACGCTCAAGGCAGGCAGTCTGATTACTTAGCACCAGCAAAGAGGTAACAGTGGGTGATTTTAACACATTCCTCACATCTCTCTCTCTCTCTCTCTCTCTCTCTCTCTCTCTCTCTCTCTCTCTGTTTTTCATTCTATCACTTGCTTGTCTCTGCTCCTATATATAGATAGGTGGATCGATAAAATCTCCAGATGGAGGCTCATGTGTTGAGCAGTGACTCAATATATGCTGACTGTATAAAATATGGACGTAGTCTCTGTGACGTCACCAATACTTTTCTAAAGAGCCAAAATGAAGCTCAATGGCAGCTCCGGCCGTCGCCAGCTTGGCAGTGCCTGACGCCGCCTAACTCCCGGTTAATTAAAAAATGGTCAAAGAGGTGGAGCGTGGATGGAGCTGAGGCCACCTGTGACGCCACCTGTGATGGCACCCACCTGTCACTCAAAGTGGGCATGCCCTTAATTATGCAGAACTTTAAGTGTTATTATAATTTAAACGGGTGAGTTATATAAAAATGAATCCCCCTACAGTTGTCATGAATGGGAAAATTAGCTACAGACCAAAACTGTTTTTCTACCAGGCTGTAAACATGTTTATTTCTGCTGGGCATTTTAACATGGGGGTCTATGGGGATTGACTCGCTTTTGGAGCCAGCCTCAAGTGGCCATTCAAGGAACTTCTGTTTTTGTCTTTGCATTGACTTTGTATGTAATCGCACCGCACGAAAACTTTGCACTTGGTGTGAACACGGCATTAAGAAAGTCATGGCAAAACTACAAACTACTCCTCTACAGAGTCTTTCCACACACCCCCAGGCAAGTCCTGATGTAGCCACTGGGGTATAGTACCCCTCGGTTGGTAATCACTGAACTACAGTAGAGGACCGGTGGTAGTAACCTTAGCTCCAGTTTTTCATGAGCTGCTGACTCGCGATCCTTCCTGTGTCAGCCCTGAGTTGACATGACACACTGTTGAAGTAATCGTGCCAGACTTAGCAGCACCTAACTGCTCTCAGATCGCGTCACTTTCAAGCACATATACAGCCACACGTTCTCTCTTCACTCTATAGTCTCCCTTTAAAAGGATCATCTACTCTCTTCATCTTCTGAAGGCCACGATCGGATCAAAAGAACCAAAATACATTAAAAGACTATTTCTGAATGTCTGGATGTGTGTGTGTGTTTGCAGCACAAACAAGGCCATCATCTTTCAAGGGTGTTTCACATGATGGCATTCAGTCCTGCAAGTTATAGCTTCAGGGGCTACTGCACAATCAGAGAGATACTCTACTGTGTGTGGACCAATGGCAAAGGCAGACAGTGGGCAGCAGAGCGGAGCAATCGCCTGTCTGTCTTTCCATAGATGGTAATAGCCTTACTTCCCTAGCGAGGGAGCACAGAGAGGGACTGTACTGGCTGACAATGGGGCTCAGAGCAAAAACATCAGCAGTGTTACTCTTAATAATAACGCATTTCATTTCCCTTAAGTGCTTTTTGGCTTTGAGCTCTTTTCAAGATACTTAAAAACTATTTATATAGCAAGAAAAAAAACAACCAAAAACACATATCTATACAAGTAGCTCACGCATCCATCTGAATGGAAAATAATTTGAGATCTGACAGTCGAAAGGGGTGTTTTTTGGATGAACGATATAGAAGCTGAGAAGACAGATGTTGCATACAGTACATGTGCAGGTATGTAAATGACAAAAGTTGTAAAGGAAGGAAGCATGCAGGTGCATGAATGGGAATGCTACACAGCATGTTAACTTAACATTTAAAGGCAAGTCGAGCATGCACAAAACACATACCCGCAGACTTGTTTTCCCCCCTCTTACTCATACAAACACATACACAGAAGTGAAGTAAAAGGACATCTAATTCCGCTCAACAGCCCTCCTGTTGAGACTATATGCCCTGCGGAGCTCCCCGTGCATCCGTGAAGATTGTATTTCTGGATTGTGTGACTCACTCACAGCTGCCTTTTGCCTTTCCTAGGGTAGGGGGGGGGGGCTGGCTTTGATAATTAGGGGAGGAAAACTAAAGTGGTCCGAGGACGCGCGAAGGATTTCTAATGAGCTGTTTGGATTCCCCTTCTTTTTCTGTGAACAACTGAGGTAGCGTTCGGGAGCACTTGTAAACCGCAGCACTATCTCTTATCAGATCTATAGATCCCTGTGTAGTCCTGGCTGCTTTTGAGCTTCCTGCCGCAGTGGCGTTTAATGGGACGGGTGCCGCGGGGACTTGTTTGTCTCAACAGCCCCCGAAGGCTACATGCAATAACAGTGCAGAAACAGCCTCAAACTCCTGGGTCCGGCATGAGACGGTTCGACACGGAGGAAGAAAGGAAGGCTGTTATGAGTTGAAGCTGTAAGTGCATGTCCTGTACAGCTGTTGAGTAAATGTATAAATGTTGAATTTTAATGTTGTTTTTTGTCGTGTTTAGCAGTCTAACGTTGAATGACGACTTCATGGTTTATTTGTCGTGTCAGTAATGGCCTAGGCTTCTTCATAATGAGTCTATTATTAACACACTAAACCTTTTAGTTCACAGGATGCATTTTAAATACAAAGGCCATGTGGCAGGTGTCGTCAAGGGCACCGAGAGCAGCGGCTGCATCGTTTGGTTTATTATGACATTATCTATCTATCGGATATTATCAATCCCTCCACCTGTCACATCAAGTAGGATTCTGGTCGGGGTTTCCTATCTGGGTTGCAAAATGCTTCTATCAGTGCTTTGGTGATGCAAGATCAGACCGCCATCTGTCAGGAAGAAGCAATAAAAAGGAATGTCTTTAATTTCACTCTCTGCTGGAATAATTAGGCCATTTATATTCCGCACTTCATGATTTAGGAGAGGAGCAAGGGGAAAAGTCGATATTGGGACTATACAGGCAGCAGCATTTCAGCCATCAGCTTGTCCAAGTCACTTTGCTGCTATGATTTATGTATGGCCTTGCTACACGGCTTCACTAGGTAGCGCCACTGGAATATATCCCGCTCCCTGCCATTAATCCTTCCCCTGATAACCTCAACATGCAAGGAAACTCCATCTTAAATCACACGCCATCACCTGGGCCCTCCATTGAGGTGCTATGAACATGCCTTCGCTGCCCCCCAGCACCCTCCCTCACCACACACCCCCCAGCACCCCTAAAATACTTTGCATTTGCTGGGCGATCCTGAACTGGGGTAGCAGACTGACTTATTGCACCTATCTGACAATCTAAATATCTCTCCCTCGCTCAGGTTCTCCCATCTCTCACCTCCCCTCTCCCCTTTTCTCTACACAGGTGGCAGTAAGGATCATACATACAAAGCAGACAGAGACTGGAAATGCTCTGACGCTCATCATTTCTTGTGCAAACCATCGCGTTTAGCAGGGGAAAACGAGTGAATCATTACCACTAATTTGCCCTCTAAATTAGATTGTTATGTAAGGATCTATAGTCAAGCGTAAGAAAATTGCTCCGGCTCTCTCAATCTGGCTAATTTGCTCAGAGCTTTTGAAAAGACTTTAAAGGGCCCATATTGATATTGTGAACGTGAGATTTCCATGTCTTTTTTTATTATAAGGCAGGTCTAGGTGCTATATAAATACTGTGAAAGTATCAAAATGCTCAATCGACTGAGAAATGCAAACAGCCCGTATTCAGAAACTGTGCCTTTAAATGAGCCGTCAGGACTTCTGTGAAGTTGTGATGTCACAACTATGTTATATATAGGTAGCATGTGCTGCTACAGTGCTGTTACTGTAATTTCCCGGCTGCAATGACAGTGCAGAGTTCCAGAAACGCTGACCAATCAGAGCAGACTGGGTTTTTTTCTGGAGCGGGTCTTAAAGAGACAGGCGCTAAAACGGAGCGTTTCAGACAGAGGGTGAATACAGGTATATTCAGACAGACCGTATGAGAAATATAAAGTGTTTTTTGAACATTAAAGCATGTAAACATGTTCTAGAAACCCAAAATACAAATATGAACCTGAAAATGAACGCAATAAGTCCCCTTTAAACATTTATATAGACTTTGAACCGACTTCTCTCCTTACGCATGGTATTGCCAATTAAATAATCTGATAAACCAACACCTTGCATTTCTTCTGTACAAAGAAGGTCTTATACTGCTGATTCCCTCAGAGTGTTTGAAAAGGGCAAAATATGAGAGATCTCTATCTAAAAGTCACAAGTCTGCTTTCGTCTGCAACTCAAGACCTTCTCTGACCCACTTGAGTACAATAGTCCCACATCCGTATTAACATACTTGTGAGTGACCATATTTCATGTGTTTGACCTTCCCAGTGCTCAGCAGGGAACTCCATTACTCCTGCTTTGCCCTGTGGTTCTCCAAGCTCCCCCTTTCGCCATTTCCGCCTCCGACGTCTCTTTCTTGGTGAGCTCTCGCCCAATGGCGTGTGAGCAGTAATTTGTCATGTCCCTCTAAGCGTAGCCGAGACGAGCTGGCAGGGGCCCTGGGGCACCAGCCGCTGTGCTATACCTGAACCACCAACACTTGCGCTTACATAATGGCAGGTTCTGAGAAAGAGCAGGGGCATGGACGAAATACAGCCAGGGAATACAAGAGAGAAAAGCTCACAGCGATCCTGCAAAGGGGAGGAAGAGCTGCATTAATCATGACAATACCTTGAGAAGACAACCTCCATTACATCAGAGGAGGGAGACAGCCTCTCGGAGAGGAGAAGGCAGTAGTCAATGGCGCTGAATATACTGAAGTTGCTTGAGGGGTTTGGGGAGGAAGGGCTTTGGCTTCCTGTGCAGGCAGTACTTCCCATGAAAACTCCCATGGCAGGACATTCAAGACAGTAGCCCCGGTCTTTGACAAGATCAGCTCCTTAGAGAGATGCTTTCGTCATAGAAGAGCTTGAACTTTGCCCAGATATATGAAATTTACTGGACCAGCGGAACAGCAAACATGGGAAACATTATTTTGATGGGATATTTACTGTAAAAAGTCATAAATGTCATGCCACGTTGTTAACTTGGGAGTAGTTGAGTAAGCTCGAGAGACTCTCTTTTTAATCAGGCCAGGCCGGTTATTTTGCAACACGTCACGAGTGTTTTACCACGGACAGGTTTTGCACATATTATCTATGGTGAAACTGGACCCGGGTCTTCCTCCACAACAAGATTGCATTGACAGCGACATCACAGCTATCGCACGACACCTTGCATCTCTACTGTGAACGGACCGCCTTTGCAAGACGATGAGCACGGAAACCAATTACGCAAGGGAGGACATAAAAGAGGAAAATGCAAATTGAACGATAAAAGCCCCTCGTGTGGGCAAAAGAGAGCGTGGCTGGCTGGTCCGGCTGTGCCTCAGAGCTATGCTGCAAAAAAAAAAAAAAAAGGCTAGAGAGCTCTGCTGTGAGGTGATAAAATAAAGGGGACCACGCTTATAATAGCCTGCAATATCTTCACACATCACAGCATCACACATCTGCACTCACCGGCCGTATGTTAACTGCGCTTTGCTCTTCTCTCCTTGCATCTTTTTCTCTCGTTTTATCCACTCCCTCTATAATCTATTTATTTATTTATCTTACTCCCTTACAGAACAACACCAGCATCAGCACTTAGGATCTCATCGGTTACAAGGAGACAGGTCACACGTGCCATACTGTAGTGTGACTGTGGAAAAGGGGGGGAAATTTCTCTTCTCGCTGCAGTGGTATCCCACAAGGAGCCCAGAGAATGTAGTGCTGAAGGTCGACACCAACATCACACCGGAGGTAATGTGGTGTGCACCGTCCCCGCATGCTGGCCAGATCTCATTTTAAGAAAAGGGTCTCTTAGGGGTAGTTTATGTTGAAAACAATGGATGGAGAGAGCACTGGGCCATATTAAACAAACAGATCAATAGCTAAACAAATCAATTGCTACCAACCTATCTACACGTAATGGCTACACATCACTGTGGTCAATGCCTGGTCGTTACTGTAAGTGGGGGGATAGGCAAAATCATTACCCACAGGCTGGCTGTTTTGGCTGATTTGCCCATGCAGCAAAAATAATAGCAACACGCATCTGCGTTTCCAAGGGTATCAGGTCTATTAGTCCCGTCTGATTTTTTTTCCCCCTCTCTCATTTTGTCCTCTTTGTCATTCATGAATCAAGGCCGCCCTAGCCACTCCCTCCCTTTTTGTATGTCCTCTACAGAGAGGAGAGGGAAGACAGGGTAGCAGCTGTGAGTTTTTAGGCTCCTGCTGACTGATGCCTGACGAAGATGTTGCCCCGGGGAGGGTCCGTTTTGGCATGGCGGGGTACACATGCTCCTCTGGACCAACACATAAACAAAGCTTTGTAACTCTGACCAGCTCATCTGGTCATAATGATAGCAGATTCTTCTTCTGTCTTAATTAGATTACTCGTCCCAGTTGTGTTTGGAAATCGTATCTAGACTTTGCATCTTGGTCATTTCTTATCTTTTAACAACAGCAGTATTTGCATTATAATTAGTGATCAGCTCAATGCTGCTCAGTAGGCTAAGTTTAATTTTTAATTTGTTGGTTAGTTTCCATTAGGCTACACAACAAGAAGAGTTTTCTCCTTCCTGAATAAAGTCTGAAGAAACAAATAATGTCGCTCTGTATGGATTACCTGTTTGAGCAACAAATACCATTCTGCAAAACTTTCTGCATTCATATTATGAATTATGTTGCCATTTTTTTCCCATTCTTTTAATTTAGTTAAAAAAATAAATAGACATGATTGAAAGGACATTACATTTTGTAATCACATAGCCTTTTGACATTTAATACTGTTCTTTTCACAAAAATCAATCCTCCAGATAGAAGACAAGAAAACTTTTCAATTTAACTTATACTTAATATAGTGTGGAGATAGAGTTGTTTGGTAACATAGACAGCTAACAATAAAAATAGAAATTAAATTAAATTAAATCACAAAATTGTAGCTATTTTAGCTATTCTTCTATTCTATTCTATTCTATTCCACCCACCTTGGCCTAGGTAACGTGTAAAACAATTATTGTCATAGGGACTATTTCTTTAGGGGAAAGTAGTTCTGATAAAAACAGTTGACAGAGGATTCTGGGGATTATAGTAGCTTGCACATTGTTTCTGGAGAGACTACAACAGTCTATGGGAGAGACAGATTTCCACTGAAATTTGTACAAAAGCAAATAAAACCAAAGCGTTCTGCAAAGCTAGGTTAGAGGTAAGTTATCTTTCTAATTGCTTATGTATTATTTTTTAAGTGCTTTTAAACATGAAAGCTAGCTAAGTGTTAGCTAACTAGTGAAGCTAACCTATCCCCTTAATGTTAGTTAGCTAACTCCTGCTATACCACAAGTGTTTTCCCGGTGACATTGTGATTATCATAAAAGCATAATTCTCATTATAAGGCAAATTGCGTTATGTGACAGCGATAGTCCATTAAGCTAATTAAAAATAGCTTGTTGCCATGATGACAGGAGGGGGTGACATATCTGTAAAAGTAAATCAGCTACCCGTGTTATTTGTTATTTAATTGTTATTTTAATTGTATTTATTATATTGTATTGATATGATGTATGATGCAAAATGTTGCAAATCATTTGCGAATATTATCAATCTTTTGTACTGATCTGTCATGCCAATAAAGCATATTTGAATTTGACAGATGCAAGGTTAGGCACTAGATTAAGCGTTTATAAAGTTGTTGTTGTGAGGCAGAGACCACTATTCTCCAGCGCACGCACGCGCGCACACACACAGGCGTGGGGGGAGAGAGAGAGAGAGAGAGAGAGAGAGAGAGAGAGAAAGAGAAAGAGAGAGCGCTACGGTTATTTCTCCCAGGCTCCGGCCAAGCCTGTGTGGTCGATGGAGCAGGGATGTGCTCTCATACACTGTTGCTGAGAAAATGGACGGATTGAATGGACCCGTGATCCGGGCTGAATTCTGCTCCTCGCCCCCTCATCAGCCGACTGTCTTTCAATGTGTGACTGTGTGTGTTTACAGGAATCACTGCGAACAACGTGACGCGCCAGCGCCAGCTCTGCACCAGCCGGGGTAAGGGATTATTTCAACATCGCTTTTTCTCTCTCTCCCTCTCTCCTTGGATCATGAAACAACAGCAAAACAATTAGACTGAGCAGCGAGATTATTTCATTCAGAGCTGGAACGACCTAATTATTCAGCTGATAAAGACCACAATAATGCGCCGGCTAGAAAGTCCGACAAAATAGCAATACAAAAAAAAAGAACTGGTACATTGACAAAGTTTAATTCTAGCAGCTGACAAAATTGAGTAAACTGGTATTTTACCTTAAGATAACGTTGTGATAATTGTTAAAAGGGGTATACTCAGTTTATAAGGTAAACAGCAGTGAAATTAAAGTGGTAGAATATACAGTATATGTGGGGTGAGGGCACTGCAGCTTTAAGTCCACATAGCTATTGAGCATTGCAAATACCACAAACTCATTTCTCCCTCTCCAATAACAGCTCTATGGGGCTCCGGTAAGGAAGAGGCAGCACATAGAAAATGCATATATGCATGCATACATGCATGTCCAGTGTTTTGCTTACCTAGTGTATAGTCAGCCAGAGCCGGCTCTTATCGCTCATGCTTCATGCTGCCCTTTGTTTCCAGCCAGAAAAGTCTGTCTGTCTCATGTTAGGTGACTGAGGGGACCCACTCAGTTCAATTTCTCATTTCCGTCTCTCTCCTCCAGTCCGGTGGAGCCGCAGCTGAAGAGCTGAGGAACTGGGGATTTGACTGGCAGCTGGTACACCACCGAGGGAGGGGAGAGAGGGGGCCAGGCAGTGGGGTCGACGAGCCGAGCTGGCGCTGGGTGAATGCTGCCTGGCGAGGAGGACGAGGGCTGAGGCAGCAGCGGCGTCAACTTGAAACGGAGCATGGCATCCACGGGCATGCAGATATTTGGATTTGTCCTCGCGCTGTTGGGCATCATGGGCGCTATGGTGGCCACACTGCTGCCCAACTGGAAGGTCAGCGCAGACGTGGGCTCCAACATCATCACGGCGATTTCCCAGATGCAGGGTCTGTGGATGGACTGCACATGGTACAGCACAGGCATGTTCAGTTGCACACTTAAGTATTCGGTGCTCTCGCTACCTGCGTACTTGCAGACTGCTCGCACCACTATGGTGCTCTGCTGCGTGATGGCTGCCATGGGCCTCTGCCTTGCATCCCTGGGACTAAAATGCACACGTTGGGGGGGCGGACGGCGCTCCAAGCGGCACGCTGCGATCGCCAGCGGCGGCTGCTTCGTCGCTGCCGGTTTTCTGTGTCTGGTGCCGGCTTCCTGGTTTACCAACGAGGTCATCACCAACTTCCTGGACTCCAGTGTGCCCGAGAGCAATAAGTTTGAGCCTGGGGGTGCTGTGTACGTGGCCTTTGTTTCAGCGGGATTCCTCTTCGTTGGGGGGTCCATCTTCTGTATGTCCTGCTCGGGGAAGAGGCACGGCCCCCAGGACCTGGTCCTGCTCCCTCCTCCTGACAAACTGCTGCTCCAGCAGCAGCAGCAGCAACAGCTGCTCCAGCAGCAAGAGCTCCAGCACCAGTACTGCTCTCTCTCCCCTTTAGACAATAAGACCGGCTACAGCCTGCAGGACTATGTGTAATAAAGCAGCGCTGTGTACGCTACGGCTAAAGGGAGATGAGCCTGAGGGGGAAACCATCACGGCTTATGCTACACACCAGGCTCCACTCCAGCTGGAGGTGGAGAAAAAATGAGAGAGGAGGGCAACAACTTTGAATTCATTTTTCCCTTATCCTCTATCTTGCTGTTCTCCCTTTTTCTGTTTTGCAAGCACAAGCAGTGGAGGTATTCCCTAAGCAGCGCCTTGGAACAAACAGTGTGAATGTGTGAGGAGCCAGGATACGGTGCTGCAGCATCGAAGGGAGCCGCTAACCAAATGCAGACATCCTTCATCAGTAAATCACAGAAAGAGTTCCCCGGGGAATGGATTAAGCAAATAAGGAAGCCTTTTTCCGTGTAGATTCTTTTTCCCTCGCCAAAGGTTTGAATTTGAAAGAAAAAAAGCAATCATTTAGCTGCTATTTACAATCGTCTGGTAACCACTCAATTGACAAAACAGGCAATATAATGCCCGAGAAACCTTTTTCCATCGCAAGCCATTGTAGTTTTTTCGTATATATATGTATCCACTAGAATGCTACGAGGAATTGATTGAAATAAATAGTCATATTTTTGTTAGCTACTAGAATGATGTTGATATTTTGCCTCTAAAGCATGCTGTGTGGAGCGTGTCTGTGTGTTAATACAGCGGCATGCCTGGTAGAAGACTGAGACACACAGCCACAAAATTCCTGTGCCTGAAAAGCTGTAGAAACATTACCCTGCTGTAACTGTTCAAAGAGGACTGTCAGGAGGCGTAGATGTGGAGTGCTGGGCTGGAGTTGAGACAGAAAAATGCAGACAAACAGTTGCCTGCTTCCCTCTCTGCAGGTGAAGACATGAGAGAGAGGGAGAGAAATTGACAGAGAGAGATTCAATCTTTAAGCAGAGTGGACTATGTGCTGTGCTGTTCTTTATATTTCCATCAAGATGAAAACATGCCTGTAAGTAGCAGCTACCCCTCCTAATCCCATTCCCTGCACGCCCTCAGACATGCACACACTCACTCATGCTCTTGTGCGTGTTTGTGTACGCGGTAAACACTCCAGACACGCCGGCTTTTTGCATGTGCTTTTCACTCCCGCCATCATCCTCCTCCGCACTGCCATGGAAACGGTATTCGCCATTCAAATGTCTGTATTGTCTGGGGGTATGTGCATGTCAGTCTGGGATTTCAAGTTGTCTAGGAGGGGGCATCTTTTTTTTTTTTTCTCCAGGCATGACTCCAGAAGCTTTAATCAGAGCCCTTTGCTCACACTACTTTCACTAATCCCCCCCTTTAAGAGCCACTGACATGAGGCAGCATCCCTGTTACATGGTCAGGGGGTTTTGGAAAATGCTCTTCTTCTTCGCTGCCCACTGCCGTGGTGTCTATACCATGCGATGTAGTCTCACAGGGATGAACGGGTGTCTAATGGTGCAGTGGCAGGGGGGGGAGGCGAAGACGAGGCAGAAAAAGGAGAAGCTTCTTGAGTCATGGTCGACTGGGTGGCTGTGTGGCAGGCGGCTAAAAAAGGTTTGAGTCATTCTCCATATGTGACTTGTTTTCCAAGTGCGTCAGCAGTGCGCATATGCTACCAGTCTGCACCTGCAGAAGCTCTCGGCGTCTTAAATTGCAGCCACTTGACTACGCCACCATTCCTTTTTTTTTTCTTCTACCTGTCACTCTCTTTTTATCCCCCCCTCACTCCCTCTGTCCTGTCACATGTCATATGGATGTGATCGCTGACAAGAGATGCATGTTGAAAGCATGGCTGCCCCCAACGCACATAAACCAAACTCCCACCTACTCATATGTCAGTAGCGCTGTTACACTTCCAGTTAATGTCCTGCTCTTTACTGAGGGAGGGATATCTGCGGTTTTCAGGCCTCGGCAGTGATGTACAGAACTGCACATTCTCTCCTCCTCTCTCATAAACATGCAGCTTCCTGGGGGAGAGCAGATGGCTAAGCCCAGCTCGCCACCTGCAGGCTGCTGCCGGCACGCCACGGGCATCTCTGCGGGCACCACTGCCGGCCCTGGCAGCCCTCTAGGGCCACGTTTCTTTCTCACCCCATCCTGACTTAGCCATCTTGCCCAGCATAGGCCAAAGCCGACAGAACTGGCCTCCTGACAATAACTCACTGCCCAGGCACCATAACCAATGCAATAAACAAAGAAGAATGTGCCATGTCATCAACTAATACCGACACGTTATGTGTTTCGAGAATGTGCCAAAATCGTCTCATGATGACACGTTTTAATACTTTCTGAAGTTGGTTCTGTTGATTTTTTTATTTTTTATTGTTCGTACGTGAATTATACATCAGCAAATGTTTTATGGATTTGTGATTTGTTCTGCCAGACTTAAGTCTCAAGTCAACTAGATGCTTGTGTACAGTCCAGTGCGGCTTTCGAGGGTTATTTTAAATCCTCTTTATTCCTCATTTCCCAAAGCACAGCAAGACTTCGCCGGGATAAGATTGAAAAGACACAGGGGTGTGGTATTTTCTAAATGACTTTTTTTTTTTTTTTAATGTGTTCTGATTCACTATAAGTCTGTGACAACTACTGTACACAAGTATCTAGACTTCCAATGTGTTTGTTTTCACTGAGAGGTCAGGATTCCCTCAGATTGTTTCAATATAAAATACAATATCATGTTCATGCCATATCTTCTTTATAAGAAGACGATTCAATGCACCTTTGCTTGTGTTACTTTATTTGACAGCAGTTTGTTTCAAACGGCTAAGCATTCCAAGCTCTCTGGACCAGTACAAATACATAACACTACTGGCACTCTGGAGAAGAAAAAAAAAAGGGGGGATGATTTCTGTCTGATTGGGATTCAGCAGGAAAATACAAGCTAGAGATTTATCTTTTTTTTGTGGCTGTGCAGCTTGATCATCAGCACGCAATTTCATTAGCTTATAAATGGCCAGAGTGCAAAGTGACTAGGTCCTAAAAGTTCTAAAGAGTTACAGCTCTCCTGCATATACTGTACCGAGATATTGATTTATCATTTTGATAACTGCAGCTTATTTTTGTGGATGCTTTAGCACTTCTTACTTTGCCAGAGCATATTTGTGATGATTAAACAGTTCACAAGTTCTGATACAGTTGTCTCAATGTGCTTGTGCAAGTAGTTCTATTTTTTACCAATAAAACTATTTTGTGAAAGCAACATGCCTACTGTATGTAATGTGCGTGGGAGTCCTGTGTGCTGTTATGTGTTGCGTGGTGATGAGGATGGAGATAGCGTTCATTTTCCTGCCAAATCTACAGATTGTTGGATGGTACAGGCTGTGCTGCTGAGTGTCGCACACAGGCTGCTCATACGCAGCACCCAGGAATACAGCAGTATCAGTCCAAAATACACATCCATAAAACATTACTATGTGGAAATGGGTTTTAAAAAAAGGAATCCTTTCTTTCATACCACATCCAGCCTCTGCCAATCATTCCTCACTGAGATGATAGGCTAATAGATTAATGAAATACAGGGCTCCTACGCAGTATGGAATTTAATTCGAGTCATTTCCAGGTCTGGATAAGTATGGAAAAAAGAAAAGAAAATACTTGTGTTTCCAAGCTATTGCTCCTATTCTGCATTCTAAAATATAAAATTCTGAATTTCTACAAATAAATTAAATACAAGCAGAGAGTTTTTCATGGCGTTTGGAGCCAAAATTTTAACCACTGTGTGATGGTACGTGTCCACAGGGACACAGGTCATTTCCACGCTTCCCATGCTTTGTCTATGTAAGCAGCCGTGCAATGCATTCTGGGAGCGCGTTTCGAGAGAGGGGTTTCGGGTTGCCGGCTCCTCATTTAAATATAGTTGAGGTCTAGGCTACGCTACGCAAATCAGGGACATCCAGCTCCACTTGCCACCTCTCAAAAGTTTTTGATCTAAAATGAAGATAGATTTAGCAACTGCACAGCTTATTTTTGTTCTATTTTCGTAATATAAGAGGAAGTTGCCAAACGAACCACCATGTTCGTCCGGTTTAAAATCTGGGAGGAGACAGCGCACGAGTGAAAGCGTTCGTCAAATCAGCGTAGCAAAGTGTTTGGTTGTAGGAGGGTGGAGCCTGTACGTTTTCTTTGTTGGTTTTTAGTCATGGAAGATAAAATGCCATGTAGAACAGCTGCTGATCATGAGAAAAGAAGAATAACATACAGTAAGAGGCTGTGTATGACAGACTTCACATAAGGGCCAAACTAGTCTTGTGTAGCCAGACCTATCTCCACAGCGCTGTGTCTGCACTGGGGGGAGGTCTGGATTCAATAGCTTTCACTCCGATATTGTGGAAAAAAATCCATGGCCTGTTTATATTTCTTTAAACTAATCACAATCATCTTGTGCTACACCACGGCTGCAGCGAAGGGTCTTTGAGAACCACACAGAGGGGAGGAGGGACTTCCTCCGGCCGGGGTCTCCTCCTGGCGGAAGTATAAGGCTTTATACCGACACTGCTTACACAGCAGCACAGACTAAGGCCAAACAGACGACACCTGCAATTTATCACTAACATGACTCCACACCGATATATCTGCAATCAGCAGCAGACTGCTCATTAGCTTATTATTATATGCTGGCTAAGTAACAACAATTTGCTGTACAGAAATGCCAAAAACCTGTTTGGTAATTTTACCTCTATTAAATAGGTTGGACACCACAGAGCATTGTCCATTAATCGATTAATCAATTAGTTGATCAACAGAGAAATAGTCTGCAAAAATGCCAATCATTCACTACTTAATTGAGAGGATTTGCCATTTTCTTTGTTTTCTATGATTAGAAATGGAATATCTTTGGGCTGAAAAAACTGACGAGCATCTTTCACTTTCAAATGATTAATCAAGAAAATAATTGGCAGATTAATCTATGATAATGAAAATAATTATTAGTTGCAGGCCTACTGACAATCTTTAAAGGGATAGTTTGGATTTTTTTGAAGTGAGGTTCTACAAACAGCTGATCTGCAGTGTAACAGTGCGACACAGTTGTGCTCATGCGCAGGAATATGGATGTTCTACGGTTGAGAAAAATGTAGTGCCAAAGGAAAGGGCCGTCTGACACCAAGGTGAAATATTCTCAATAGAGCATACACTTAAATCCATATTGATTTTTTTTGGCGGCTTAAATATGTTTAGCTGCAGCCCCCCGTCCACAGCCGTACATTGCTTAGCTTCTGTGTCAGGTTTGAGTTACTGTTACTGCAGGTAATACACTGATTATGGATTATTAAATACCTCATACCTCAGCCCCACTTCAAAAGATTTGAACTATTCCTTTAATAACTAAATTAAAGTGATTCCAATCAAAATAGTTGCTTATGGTTGTGCGTTTATATAAAAAATACAGGGATTTCAAACTTTCAAATATCAATATCAGTATTGGCCTTAAAAATAATAATATTTTTTATGTTACCTACTGTTTCTTTTTATTAGTTTATATATACTTTTGTGTTTTTGTGTTGTTGTTTATGCACCGTATCACCAAGACAAATTCCTTGTGTGTAAAAAATA
>JAOVVB010270160.1:0-18228 GCA_028570985.1 Heterobranchus longifilis | reverse complement strand
TGTCCACCAGAGAAAAAACACAATTACTGGTGTGTGTGTGTGTGTGTGTGTGTGTGTGTGACAGAGAGAGAGAGAGAGAGAGAGAGAGACAGAGAGAGACTATAAGAGCAGAACTTGTGTGTGGGCTGTAACTACCAGACACCGTTGTTGAGATGAAACATTTCCACTCCAAAAACAGAAAAGAAATTCACCGAGTTATTTCACATGATGTTTTGGACTCATGTAAAGCATGCTGACTGCGTTTCAACTTTTCACCTTCCTCTCCAGTGTATGCAGCATTCCAGTGAATATACGGTAAGAAATATAAAAGCCAGGTCACATTTATTCAGGAGCATTTCATGATATTTTCCACATGCCATTTCTTAGTGAAAGGACCTTTTGTGAGCATCTGTAAATAGATTAGAGCACAACGAACACTGTGTTCCACTGGACATCATCTATAAAGAAAACTGAATTAACAATTTGTCAAGATGACACACTGTATGTTATCAGCATGATGAGCGATTTGTGGAATTATGAAGTGAGCAAGGCAATCTTGAGCAATCTCAGGGAAGACTTGGGAGCAACACAGTAACAACTTACCTGGGAAAGAATCTTAAAAGTCACCAGATTAGAAAAAAAAATATTTTAGTTGTAGAAAATCCTCCTTCCTGCCTAGCCAGGTGGGCGGGGCCTAACTGCCACACCTGAGCTGATGAGAGGCCTCAATCAGGACATGCTCAGTCTGTCCCTTGTTTGCTGCAGCATGCCTGATCCACCAAGTCACTGAGCAACAACAGATGCATTATTTGAGTGAGTTATTTGTTAATGCTGTTTATTTATTCAATAATGATTTGATTTGGTTAAGGTTTATTAGAGTACCTTTGTTTGCTGATTATTGTTTCCATTTGCCTTTTTAAAAAGTGAAGAATACCCACACACTCATTCCTGCTTAGGTTTCTTTATTTAACCAACATTTCAGCTCAAACGTCAGTTTTTTTTCCTTTTTGATTCCATTTGCCTTTTAGCCAAAAATCATCTGTAGCCTCTAATATCATCACACCATCTGTATGATTGCTATGAGTCAACTGCTTGCAGCTTGCACCTGGCTGCAGAGGAAGTCCATGTCCATGATCCCGTTCCCAAAGTCCTTTCTTTACGGGAAACAAACAACCTCAGAGTTATCAACCTGCACGCTAAAAATGACGAATGATGAAGTTTTGAAGGTTTGGATTGTGCAATAAGGCAGGCCTGCTCTGTTCTTTCAGTGCGAAGATCTACAAAGAATATGTTTGCATCATTTTCCTGAAGGTGTTCCATCGAAATGAGTTACCTTCCGACACTATTTTGCAGATACACGATTGTGATTGGTTTAAGGAAACACAAACAGGCCAGGGAGTTTTTTTTCACTATCCAGGAGTGAAAGTGCACTCAAGCCAGACTTTCCCCCAGCAGCGCTGTGGAGAGGTCTGGCTATGTGAGACTATTCTTTAACTAACCCAGCTCAATGCATTCTCATAAACAGGTCATATAATGAATATGAAAATGTATGCACAATAGTTGGTATATAATGTGTTCCGTGTTCCAGTTCGTAGCTATTATACGTGTTCCGTTTTAAATGTGCCGGTCGCGTGTTACACACGTCATTAACGTCGCAATTAATGTTGTGAAACGGGACTAATTTGGTTTAGGCTACAAATATACTTAGTTAGGTTTAGGCAACAAAACGATTTGGTATGGTTCGTAAAAAAAACACCACCCAGAGTCTTTGTGTCTTTTAAACCTGGGCCTCATGTCTCACAATTACATGCATTACTTTTCGTAGTCATTGCTACGAGACCAGCCTGCCCAGCTACAACACACTCCAGTTTCTACACTAGTATTTCTGATTTATTGGCCAGTTAGTAATCTAATCAGTTACTCGAAATGTAAATATTTGTTTTCCAGGAATGTCCCCAAATGTCAGCAAGATTTCACCGCTAATACTGGTATCATGGAAGAAAACTGATTCATATTTAATCATTTTAATCAGGCTTGACATAATCAAAATTTAAACACTTATCAGAGAGATAAGCCATGCATTCAAACTTTCATTGTTGCTGGAGACCAGCCAGCTATATTTAGGTTATATTAATAAATGTGCTAAGTGACATTAAGTTCCACTATCTGTTCCATTTGTCACGATAGTAATAACTTCAGAATTGATTTTTAATGGGCCTATTGGCACATATTAATGATTTATCTATATTGAATTTTGAATTTTCTGATAGTTGTATTGAGTGCTTGACAGAAATTATTATGGTCATCTATGTAGTTCCCAACATGGGTCGAGAGGGAAAGCCTGTCTCCACAGCGATATGTCCACGCTGGAGGAAGGTCTGGATTCAGTGCGTTTTCACTCCTGGATAGACAAAAAACTCAGTATGTAAACCAGGGGTGAGTTCAGCCCCAACAAAACATTACACAATGTTTATTTAAAGAGAAACGGTGGTGAGTTTTAACACCCTGTTGTGTTACGCAAGTGCACTGCCTTTTTAATGTGGCAGGGTTTATTAAATAAAATAAAATAAATAAATTAAATGTCTTGTAAACCGTTGGGCGTTGGGCACTTTGTGTGTCCGTAATGTGATTGAGCAGAGACTGAACATCTGCTACCACAAATTATGTCAAGAAATCATTTGATCTCCTCTTTGACTTCCTGCACATTTAAACCATCTGTGTTTAAAAAACAGATGGCTGTGGGACAGAAAATGTGAGATAAAATACCGGTAAATAAGTTTGCTCACAATATCTCAGTCTCTCTTCTTCCACAAAGACCTGATGAGCTGGCCAAATTATTCTTTCTTTACAATATTCAAATAGTCATCTCAACTGAGAGCAATGCAAAAATAAATATAACACACACCACATTCGTGACCTTTCAAAGACCAAAATGTTTCCACAGTCACAGATTAGCCAAGGATTATGTTGCAACACTGAAATTTATTTTACAAGACACCTCCCAAACTTCAGTCTTCTTACTACCATGACCAAATCAGACAGAGGAATACAAAATAAGTATTCAGTGAGAGTCTACATGACAAATCTATTCATCCGCTACTGGCTTCTTTTTTTTTTTTTCTTACACAAACCTCCAAAGTTTGGCCAACAAAGTTAAATAAGTAAAAAAAAATTAAAAAAACTCCAAGTCACGTAAATGAAATGACTGGAGGGGAAAAAACAACTGGAAAAAATAACAAGAAATGTATAATTAAAAGCATGCAAAGCCTGGAACAAACCTGAGGGTGAGAGAATAAATTCACTGCTGTTTCTGGTCTAACCTGGTTAATTTAAGATGTCTGTGCATCTGCATGATCACAAGCCTCCTCCATTCACCTCTTGTGCAGTATGACAAATCCAAAATGTTTTTATTATGTTTACTCACAGCATGCTGTTCTCTGGCAGGTATCCCAGTCTGTTGGTTGTTGACGACAGCATACGCTGCACGGTCTGACACTTGACTTTCATCTGCTGTGTTTGCCACAGCTGGCTGAGTGCCAGTGGTCATATGATGATGTTGTGATGGTGGTCTTTCTGTAGTACGTGGACAATAGGTGTCATGCAGGACAAAAGTGGAAGCAGCACTCACATTGAGGAGGTCGGGTATCACAGACACCAAAACACCAGAACAACATTAAATAAGACAATAAAATACTTGACACCATTAGGATATGACTCTTGAACATCTGGGTTAAAGGAATAGTTTGACATTTTGGGAAATTTGCCAAGAGTTAGATTTGCTAATATTCTAAGGCCACCTTGCACGTGTGTGTTTTTCAATGTCATGACATAACACAATTATCGATGTCCACTCCACACACGTGGAAATTGCATATTGTTTATCTTTGCAATTGAACTCTGCAATACATGCTTACAGAAACACACAGATGTAGGTCATCCTCAATGCAAAAAAAAATGAGACACTTATTGAGTGGGCTTGTAGGTGAGCTGGTGATCACCTTTGTAATGTGCACAGATTCTTCATCTCAACCAATAACACTCCTAAAGTGGCTTTAGAGGCCTGGCTTCAAATCAGACTGAGGCCTTGGGTGAAAAAAAAAAACTAAAACTGCATGGCAATTACTTGTTTTCATCACAGTTGTGGATGATTGTGGATGTGTTGCATCATCCTGTGTGTTCTCCCTAGACATGTGGTGCATTGATATTGTACATATAAGCATATCATTTGTTTAAGTGCAACCAGTATACTTAGGGCATGTTCTTGCTCAGTGGTATGTGATGGTATCACCCAGACTTCTCCAACAGCACCCTCCAGTGTATAACATAGTACCATACTGCATATGAATACAGGGTTGTGTCTGGAATTTGTGAATATACCGTGCAAGTTTTTATTCAAATCTACCTAATCTTTTTGTGAGACTTTCCAAAAACAGATTTTACTGCATTTTGCATATTACAAAAATATCTCTGAATGAAAGGTCTATAAATCTTAACAAAGGCACAGTTTGTAAAGTAAACCGGACTTTCCACTGAATGTGGAAAAAAAGGTTAGTGACTTCCTCATATTCCTCGTGAAGAAAATTTGCACAAACATGCAAATGAGATGATACAGTAAACACGCAAACATTACAGAACAGATTACACTTTTACAGGGTCAGCTCGCCTCACCAGATCGACTGACCCCCCTGCGATATCACTGCTGGATATAACAATGCAGATAGTTGTGGTTTTACTTGCAGATGTTTTGAGATATCTGACATCTTTCTAGAATCAAATCTCAACTCTGGAGTATGAAATCCCACAAGTGTTACCTTTTATCATGATACCAAGATTATTCATATAGACCTTGTGCTTGCAGAGATAAACTCTATTACTAATTTTGGGTCAGAGGCCTGGTGAAGAAGAGGTTAATGTGTTTGAGGTTTTCCCCTACAACATTAATGTGTTCATGTGAGTGCGTGGTGTTACACAGGAAATCAAAATGGCACACAGAAAGGCTGTTGTATGGTCTCTCTCTCTCTCCCTCTCTCTCACCACCCACCCCCCCCCTCTGGCCTGTGACACACAGATACAGCAGCAGAGAGATCAGTGTCAGGCTTGGGGTTGCAACAGCGACCAAGCACTGGTACCTGCCACCTGCTGACAATTAGACCTACAGTGTGAATATCCAGATTCTGTGGGAGCATCATGGGAAACTGCACGTCGGGGTAAGTAATCATCCATACACAGTAGGGCACCCTCACATGCACATGGTACATTTTTAGCAGGGACTGTAACTATGGTCTAAAGCTTTCCTGAAAGTCCTGTGTAGGCTATATAGAAATCTTTAAAATGAATTAAATTAAATTAGAAGATAAGAGAAGGGCAAGAGACCATTTTAAAGAATGATATCAAACAATGTTGCATTTTGGCCCTGTGTCAAGCAGCTTTTGCATTTGCTTCAGAGAGGAAATAGTGGTTACTAGAACTGACCAGTGTCAAACCTAAAGAATTGGCAGTACAGTACAGTGCAGTGCATTACAGTGTGTGTTTGTTGTAACATAATGAGATACGTTGACCTAGAAACATGCAAAGTTCCACAAGTTCTAAGTACTGCTAGTCACTGACAGGCAGATGTGAGTTGGTTGCATTTGTAAAGTGTTTCCTGTTGCAGCACACATTGTCATCTGTTAAGTTGTCAAGGAAGCACTGTTGTGGAGTAACACATACACCTCACATTTTGTCATGTTTTATGATATTGTATGATGTGAAATACATTATTACCTTCCTTCAGTCTTTTTATTCATCACAAACTAATGAGTTTTATTATTCTGTTTAATGCTCTGGATGCTTGTGCCCTTCATTTTGTTCTACTGTCAGGATAAAGAAGAAAAGGAAAGGTAAAATTACATGTATAGTGGTATTTATAGTATTTAGTATATTTATATTATACAGTTGTGCTACAGTTATCTATTTGCATTTTCTCTTTCAGGGGATTGTGGACCAGGTGGAAAAAGCAGCACAGATGATAAGGTAGACCTGCAATGTTGTCTATTTTTGTTGACCTTCATAGTTATCACTCCCAGTTTTATATGGGACGTGTGTGTGTGTGTGCGTGTGCATGTGTGCGTGCGTGTGTGCGTGCGTGTGCGTGCGTGTGCGTGTGCGTGTGCGTGTGCATGTGCATGTGCATGCGTGTGCGTGTGCGTGCGCGTGCTCCTGCGCTTTTATGACAGCCCAGTCAGAGGTGCTGCCTCGTTAGATTTGCATACTGGGTCAACATTAGTGTGAGGCATCTCTTGTAAAGAAACTGTGAGGCTGTATATTTCATCCACAGGAAGTCATAACCACTAACTACAAAAAACAGCTAAACAATGTGCTGGTTGCTGTGTGGAACTGAGAAAAAATACTTTCAAGTTGTTTTGGTGTCTAGCTAAATTAATTATAGGCATACCAATGGCTTTGTTTTTCTTAATGAGCTTATTTATCTACAAAAAACATCTTGAACTCAAAGTTGACCTTTGACCCTTATTCCGAAGTTAAGGTACTCTGCCTTTGCATTATTGGCAAAATAATAAGGTGTCATGTAATGTCATGTAATATTTGTATTGAATTCAAAAAACGTTTTCATGTACTGAATGAAAAAGTACAATAAATGATGTGTAGCAAAAAGGAATTACATCTCACTCTGTGTATTATCTCATGACAGCCTAACGAGGATGTAACGTATGCCTCGATTGACCACAGCACCGCCAAAGGATTAACTAGAACCAAAGCTGCAACTGACGATGATTGTGACTATGCAACAGTTTATGTGCCAGCAGTTCAAACTGAGGCTGCGTCTGACTGCTCATCTAAAGATGATGGTGGAGACGATTACGTAATCATGGGGTAAACGGAAACAAGAAGTTCACTCAGGCGATTGCAAGATGCAGGACTTGTAGATAATATCACAAACAGGAGAAAGTTCCTGTAAATGAAATCTTGATCTTCAATGAAGAAACTGTGACAAAAAAACATCTACAGTCAACAGCAGCTGGTTGCGGAAACGACCACAACGGTGGTGTCCCTTCTTTTGACCTCTTTACAGAAGAAACTCAACCTCAGGAGGAGATTCTGTAGAGCTCTTCTGTCTGATATGAAATTACATTTGAACATTATCTGGAATCAGGAGCCTATAAACCAGAGTAAACTGGACTTGGTGTTTTCAAGTCATGTACAATAACAACGTGTACTACAAATAGATTCCTGAAACATTGTGAGATTAGCACAATATCTGCAAGTAGCAGACCAAGTCACATAAAACTCAACTGTCACAAATTCATACAGGCGTGTTCATACTGGAAAAGTGACAAAATGAAGTCAACTCAAAGAATGCACTAAGATTATTTTAATGTGCTGTCGATGGATCGCATTCTCCCACAATGCAATGCACAAAAGAAATGGAGGATCCGCTCTAGGCTGAAAAGAAATGTACAGAAATTGTGAGTGGTGGAAGTTAATTTGGCTGACAAAGTCATCAATCTGATGTTGAATGTATTGTGTAATTTCCTGTTAAAGGTGAGATATTGATGATTAGTATGTAGTACATACTGTATCAAATTAGTATGTCTCTAGTGTGTTGAATTTTGGGAAAATAATAAAATGATACTATATGTTTTTGTTAGTCTCAAAAATAGTCTTCAAAATTGGTGTATGCTGTGTGTTACCGTGTGTGTGTCATTCCACCATGAAAGGAAAAGAAAAGCAGCTATTAAACCCTGCAAACAGAAAGTGAACTTTGTAGTAAGAGTGGCTAATATGAGCACATCTGCTATCACTCTGTGATTTTCTACTGCAGTTTGATCTGTATCTGTTTTTGATGAAACCGAGTCAAATATTTGCTCCACCTTTAATAACAAAGGTCCAGTTGCAGAAGCTGCATCGACCAGCCTTTACAGTTTGTATGCCCAAACTTAAAATGTAGCTTGAATGTTTGCAAAATAAAATGCCAAATTTGTGCATGCAATTTGTTCCATTGACACATTATCCACTCCATAATGGAAGATTGTAATGTTTGTGTAGGCCTAATTGTGTCCAGAGTTTCAGCTCATTTTGCAAAAATAATGCTCCTGAGAACTGCACACCATGCACCCAAATATAAATATACTACAAATAGATATTTATGGCTTGAGAATGTTTATTTTTCACAAAGTACCACTTTTGTTCATGATTCTGTTGTATTAATCAACTTCAATAACTGAAAACATTGAAAGAAGTCAAAGATAATAATCTATGTTAAGGTCAAACCTTCAGTGACCCTGGCTGTGTATTAGTGGACTGTGGATTTTCTCCCCAATCACATTGGAAGCCCATTAGAAAGGCACGTCTTAATGATTAGGAGGAATTGTTACAACAAGCACAACCTGTTTCAATGTACATTTGGGCATCTGACAATTATTGTAACACAGACTGCATATTATTAACGTAATTCAGACATGGATTGTGATACAATGCATGATCATGATGATGGACTATGTTCTGCTCTCCACCAGTAGAGGGCAGAACAGTCCCTGATTCCACTTTCGATTTCTTATGCCCCTCATCAGTTTCTTCAGAAATGGGTTTACACTCATCATGAGAGTCCAAAACTCACCATTTATGTGGACGCTCCAGAGCTAATAATTGTTAAACAGGTGAGAAAACGTGGATGTTCAACCAAGTATCAGTTTGCTGCATAGGATGTAAAAGTCATCTTGACATTGAATCTTTTTCAAGATTAAATCAATATAGCCATAACAATTTATGTAAAAATACTTAACAGACGTTTACTTTATCTCAATGACAAGCAATATAGACAGCACATATGGTTAATATTTGCCATTTACCTCTGTTAGATCACATTTAGCAAAAAAAGTGCTATTCGTATTTTGTGATATGTCATTAAAAAAACCCAAATCAATTATAATCAAGATATGGGTGGTATAAACCATGCTTATCTTGAACAAATATAAATGAAGCAATGTTTTTCATCACTACTGATGTTTATTTCTTTGAACTTAATTTGAAATTGAACACATATGTCAGTCTGCACAACACAAGCCCCACTGAACACGGCCCATTATGGCCCTTTCAGACACAACGCAGCTTGTGCTGCGCTCGCCACTGGGTTCAGTGCACATCTGAATAGGTGTTTGTGCACTATGCCCAAAGTTCAACTAGATTGGAAATAAGGGGTTTCAGAACTCAGTAGTGCTGTTGTTGCGTTGTGTCTGAAAGCCCTATTAGGCCCCCTGAGCAGAGAATCTTTTCGCCATCTTGATTGATTGTGATAAAGAGCCACACAGGTAAAGCTATTTGTTGTGTCCCACCCCAATTTCTAGCTGGGATAGAATGTGAGGAAATATAGAATGGTTTCCACAAGACAGACGGTAAAATATACAGGAATGTGGGAGCAGACAGATTCTCGGTGCTTGAAATGTAACAATGTTGCAAACTTGTGCATGAATAGCAGGCGCATGAGCATGCAGACACAGACATGCACACACACACGCAAACACACACACACACACACACACGCACACACACAGGTAGGAGGAGGACAGAGTGAAGGTACACAGCACCTACAATTTCTACACTTTTACCCTCTATTACTATTAGTATTACCCTCGGGTCCAGTGGACCCGAACACTACGTATGTAATATAAATGTGAAGGGGGGGTGCACAGTGTGCACTGATTGAAAATGTGTTCTTTTATATGTTCTTCACATAAACTGAGCCAAGGCCAATGAGTCTCAGTTTGAAAAAATAATTAATTACATAATTTTTCTTAGTAAACATTGAAAACGGGTCCCACAGACCCGAACAGCACACAAGGGTTAAATGTTAGCCACAGAGACCACTGACTGCTTTTTACACTTTGTGTCATGCTACTGTGACTAATGACACATAATTAGCAATGGAAAATTCAGTCTCATCAAAACATCCTGTACTTGTTTACTTGTTCTTGTGTGCTATATTTAGTATTTTCTTTAGCTACAATGAAACCAGTGTGTTTAAATGTGTGTTTAATGAACACCATTACAAAATTATACATTACGACATTACATGAATACTTCACATAACATTGTCCACATTTATCTTTTGCACCTGTTACTTACTTCACTTAGTTTAAATTACTTACGTTTATTATTTGTCAATCCACACAATCTAATTGGCAGTTGAAGTGTATATTTCACAAATCCACATATTATACAGCACACACACATGCAATTCAGTGGGTAGTGCATGGAGGTACGGCGTCCAGAGCAGTTTGAGGGTTCGGTGCTTTGCTCAAGGGCACCTCGGCATTTCCCAGGAGGCGAACATGGCTCCTCACCAGCTGCCAGTCCACACGCCATCCGTACAGGGACTTGAACCGGTGACCCTCCGGTACCCAAGCCACACCCCCACGGACTGAGCTACTGTACGTCTGCCCCCGTTCTCTACTTGCTACTGCGTTGACTTTGGTAAGAATCCATTAAAAGCTGAGCTTCTGTTTACAGTTCATCTTTAAATATGTGTTGTACCATATTTCCTCAAATAGTGACCGGGGCCTTTATTTACCTCAATGCTAGTCTTGCATAGCCAGATCTATCTCCACTGCACTGTGTCCGCGCTGGGGGAAAGTCTGGATTCAATGTGCTTTCACTCCTGGATAGGGGAAAAAACTCCCAGGCATGTTTATATTTGCTTAAACCAATTACAATCGCCCTGAGCAATGGCACGTGCCAACGGTGCCTCTGCTAAATATTGTCGGGAGGAAACCTGTTTCAGTGGAACACCTACACGAAAATGTTGTGAACATTATTCTTTGTAAATCTTTACAATCATTCACTGAAAGAACGGAGCTGGCCTGCCTTATTGCGTGATCCAAATCTTCAAAACTTTAATTTTCAGCGTGTAGGTTGATAACTCGGAGGATGTTGCCGTTGTTGACTTCCTGTCTCCCGGCAGACTGCCGAGAAGTAAGAATTCATCCAGGCACAGGTCACATAGTAAACCAGACTGTGTCATTGCAGAGGGTATCAGGGCTTTTTTTTGAAGCAGGCTTGTATTAGAAGACAGTAACACTTTAGATGAGTAATCCAGAACAACAAGGTGTTGATAATAGCATGTTTATTGTTGAAATTATTAAATTAAAATCAACTGAAATATAATAATTTATCCACCCTTGTTTTTTCCCCCAGGCCATTATTTGTGGCAGGCCTCTACTTGTTTGTGTCGACCACACCCCCGGCCATTACCCGGCTTCTATTTGACTCCCAGCCACTATTTGAGGAAATACGGTAATAATAATTATCATATAATTGCAGCCCGTGTATTTCAAAAGTCCTGTAGTCTTCATTGCGTGCTGAGTCCGGCTGAAGGCAGAAATCTTTCCAGTCCATCGCTTCTTTGCATTTGAAGTTATTATTAATGTTCTCCATGATGACACCCACAGTGGGCTGTATATCTGTGCATGAGAGCCAGCCTGTGCCATCAGGTACATCCCCTGTTCCATTAGTCAAGAGTTTTAAACTTAGAGGTTTCCCTCTTATAGGAAGTCTTTCATCTCACTCTCCTCTCTCTTTACTATTTCACCATTTCTCAGTTTCACAGCCTTCCATTTCTCACAAAGAGCCATGAGCATTTACGTGAGTGTGATGCATGCATGTGCAGGATTCTGTGTGAACAAATCTGCAGATGAGCAATATATAGAGTTCACACGTTGAACATAGCTGGCGTAGGGCTCCACTTCCTCCACATCTTCTGTCTGAAAAAACCAGAGAGGTGTCATGAAAAATCTTTAATGTGCAGTAAAACACACAGAACTATAAACTGTAGAGTTACAGAAAGATTACCTACCGGTGGAGTTTTGGATGGTGAGATTCCAGACTGCCGGCATGACCTGACGGAAGGTGGATACAAAAACCAGCTCAGTGATTCAACAAAAAAGCTTCCAAGTAGTCATTGTAATTCATTTTTCATCTAATTAAAATTCTTACCTCAATGTTATTAGTTTCTTTTGTGCAAAAAATAAAAATCCTGCTAAAGACACAATGATTACGACAACAATAGGGATGCACAGCCAAGGAAGATAACCTGTAGTGAGAGAGTGAAGATTAAATGTTTGTTAATAATCTGCTGGACATTAATACAGTACATAATTACAAAGTATATCTATATATATTTCACTCTGCAAAAGCCTGACCTTTTTCGAGTTGTGGTACCAAAATCTTTTCCCCTTTCCAGAACGGGTGCCTGACAGCACAGCTCAGGTTTTCTGCATCCATTCCCTCTGGAAGCTCCAGGCGACTTTCTACTGTGTAAAACCCATGTGAGCTAGTTTCCACAGACGACACGTTTCCCACATGACTCCAGCTGATGCTGGCAGCAGGTTTTCCTCGTTCAGCTTTGCACACTGCCACCATCTTGTTGTCCTTACTCTCTAACCAGGCTGTGGTACTGGGAGGCACTGAGCACAAAACAGGAGAAATGAGACTCTCCAAATACTTTAGCTGTTTTTGTTGTTCAACCAAATTACATACACAAAAAAATACACCTATAGTAGCTAGCCATGCAAGTAGTTTTAATTTACTTGCCTAAGTTTTATATTGAGTATAAAATAGTTCCGGCCGGTGCATTATCCAGAATGACAGGGAAAGGCCTATCACTGTTGGGATTTTCAGAGCAACAGCAGAAAATAAATTCTATCCTCACATTTTTCAGTGGAAAAAGGTTAAGTAGGCCTAATAAATATGTCAAAATCTAGGCAAAATGGAAATTGCTGTTTCATTATTTTTTGTGTTTTGGGTGTAGTGACCCTTTAAGAAGTTAACGTATTGATTACATGGTTCTTGAAACAATCTAAGTGTCAACAAAAGTCCTACCTGTGATAGCCACATGGATGGCATAATTTTCACTCCCTCCTGGGTAAACCGACTCACACTTGTAGACCCCCACGTCATCATTTGAGAAGTTTGGGATGTGCAGGTATGACTGAGCACTGGATGTGTTTCGGAGTGACTTGCCATCATTGCAGACGTCATTACTTTGGCCGTCATTGTTAAAGGCTATCCTACACTTTTTGTATTCCAATTCTATAGTCCAGGTAACAAACATCATGTCTTTCCATGTCTTATTGCTGCATGGCAGGTTAGCTTCACTCCCCAGGTTGAAAGCTGCATTTCTGACCACTGGGGGAAAAAAAAGGAAAGAATAGTTGCATTATTTTTGCACACAGTGGTGCAATGATTTTGCTGATTAAATAGTTTGGGCATGTCTTAATATGCACGAAAAACATGCAAAAGAAAAAACAACAACACAGATTTAATTCTACATGGGACATGAACATGCAAAGACAAAAAGATAAAACAAATGAAATAAAAAGATAAAAAAAATGTATTAATTAAAAAAGAAAAAAAAAAAAAAAAAATATATATATATATATATATATATATAAATGGCATGTAATGCAGATACAACTTTAGGCATGGGACCTTACACAGGATAAAAACACAGTTATAAAATAAGTCATACAGTTGCTTTATGTTTATAACTGACAATAAAATACTCTCTGTTTGGCTGACAATAAAATATACCCATATCGTTAAAGTTTATTTTATTACCACACAGCTAGGCTGGTGGAGGAAACCTTAGCAATTATTTTGGATTAAATATTTGAGTACTATAAACTACAATAATTACATTTCATTTGAAATAAACTCAAACTCATAAACTCTTTCAAAATACAATTTTACTAAGAACAACAATGCAATGCTAACAAAATCCAATTGTGTATTTGAATAACTGCTGAATGACAAACGTTTTGTAATTACTTTGTCAAAGTGGGCAAACATTTGCTATAGCCTCTTAATATTTCATAATTACATTCCAAAATAAACAAAAAATGATGACTAAACCTTTCTTCAGAAATAACTTGTTTCAAAACATTTTTTTTTAATTCTTTCAATTGATTTCAACTGAAAATGTGCTTTTGAAATAAAGATTAATAAGGAAAGGAGGGATGAAAATGTATAGTGCCGTGTTCAACTTCCTGTGCCATATTCTTACTTAGTATTCAGTATTATTTAATGAGTAAAAACATGCAGTAGGCCTACTGCAAATGGAGAGAAAAAGAGGGAAAATTAGTTTACCAGCAATGTTAACAGAAGTGCTGGAGTTCACAGAGGTGCTTTGATTAGTTCCTGAGAGAGATGGAGGTGGATATGAGGAACACGTTAGTAAAACAGCAGCAGTTAGTGATTCATTCTGTGTTTAATCAGCAGGGCAACAATCAAGGTTATTTGTTATTTAGTTTAGTTAGTTAAGGTGTGAAGTGATAGGATTAAAACTGCTGTCATGACAACAAAAAAACTTAGGAAAACCTAAACATATGAAACAGGCAAATGTTATTGTATGATCACTCCCATTTGCCTTTCTACACTGAAGAAGCTCATGATATCAACATTGCTATTTCAAAGAAATTAATCTGAAAATTCAGGCTTCATTGACTGACTTTTACTGTGGCGTGTTATGGGGGTCTGAGCAGTGTTTACTTCTGACAGCTGTAAAACGCCATGCATGAGGTGAGATGGCAAAACCACAGATCTCTAACAGATGCGTGTCTCCTTTCAGAGACCACACAGTGGAGAAAAGCTGCATCACAGTGTTCATCTGAAATCATGATTTCCACTGAAGAAGCAAGTGTGCTGCTTGTTCATTCATACAACAGGGGCAACTTTTTCATACATGTGTTATGTAAGATTTTCCTCCCCTGTCTGCCACCTCCGGTCACTTTCTTTCCACCGTCTGTAAGTGTGAGTAATCTGTGTAATCTGATTGTATGGGCAATGCATTCACACAACAAATACATTCACACAACAATATATAAAGTACCACAAATGATGACACATTGGTACAAAAAAGATGAATCTGTAGTTGTAAAAAGTTGTCAGAAGTATCGATACTTTGATATTTTTTCAATACCACGTGAATAAGACTTTGAGATTCACATTCGATAGTATTGAAAGTATCAAAGCTATAAATGAAGTAGATCTGTCAGATTTTCAACCCAAAGCTGCACAGATGAAACAGCAGAGAAGAAAAATCCAACAAGATCTGACTATGACCTCTTAACACCGGTATATGTGGTGGTGTCACATATTGTATGCAATTACGTGGTTAAAATAACATGCTGCCAACACAACAAAAACATCTACACTTCTGTGGTCATTTCACACATTTCTGTGAGATGAGTCTGAGAAAATCAACTGTGTGGGTATGGACTTTTCTCTCTTTTTGCCATGCTACCAAAAGAGGTATCGAGTATTGTTTTATACTATTGTGTTGAAGTTTAAATGTCTGGTATCGTGACAACCTTAAGTTGTAGGACACAATGTTGCTTAGCATCTGAGAGCATCAGAGAGAACTCAGACTGTTGCTGATGGTACAAACCATCTTACCATCAGAAATGGGTTGGGTCCACTGCTGTTTACTTTATACATAAACAATATTATTCTTCCTAATTATTTCAATGTCCATTTTTTCGCAGATGATACCATTTTATATGCCCGTGGCTCCACCCAAACCCAGGCCCTGACCCGCCTTTGATGCTTTCCAATTATCACTCATTAATCATAGGCTAGTTTTAAATGCAGAAAAGACAAATAACATGGTTTTCTCCACCTCCACCAGTGACTCTGACTTTCCGGCCAGTACAACTTTAAATGGCATCAACATCCTCAAACTTGTTGAGTCTTATAAATATTTAGGAATTTGGCTTGACAGCAGACTGTCGTTCAAAATTAATACCCAACGCTTGACTCAAAAACTAAAAATCAAACTGGGCTTTTTGTATCAAATTAAAGGATGTCTGTCTACTTCCATCCGTAAAACTATTGTGCAGTCAACTTTCATGTCTGTCCTTGGTGATATCTTGTATTGTCATGCTGTGTTTGATGATTCTTTTTCATTCCTTGTCATATACTTGTTGTATAGTTGTGTTTTTGCTGTAAATGTTTCCTGTTCTCTGGTCTCTCTTTGAAAAGAGATCGTAAGCTCAGTGAGACTGCCTTATTAAATAAAGATGAAATAAAAAAATATGTGAAGGCAACTCTTTACAAGGTCATCTTTGTGGAGGTTTTATGCACCTCTAAAGAACTGTCTGTAAAATCTTTTAAGGTAAAAAAGAAAAAAAAAAAAGTTTAAGTTAAATGCTGAAACCACATGCAAGTAAAATATGTCAAACCTGGATCCATGCTCCATGCTTCAGACAACGAGAGGATAATCATGGCACAAATCCACATCATGTCCCTCATCTCCAGTTGTCTTCAGGTTCCTCTGGAATCAGCAGTAAGAAACTTTAACTAAATCTACAGTAACATCAAACTGAGTTGCATGGTTTTGCCTGGGCTATCATTTACCCTATATCAGTTTCACTTTGTTTATTTATGCCGAATAAGCTCAGGGTTTGACTAAAGCAGCTTCTCTGCCCCATCCAGACAAAGTGAACATCCTTGACACCCCTCATGACAAAGATATAAAAAGGACATGTGACTAACAAATCCCTCCCTCCCTCCTTCTTTCTCTTCCTCCCTCTCCAAACCGCTTTCCACCCAAACATCTGCCTTTTTCCCCCACACAGGATGACGTCTTGACAAGACAAGACATCAGTTTCCTTTCTAGTCACATGATCACCCTCTTTCAAAGCAGTATGTGAACGCTCCAAGCTAGTCAACATTATACAGCAGACACATGAGGCACAGTCACAGTATGTATTTGTATAACAGTCATAAAATCCAACATGTCTTTGACTGCCTTACTCTATATGAATCCCTTGCCAGGGTACACGTAGAACTAATACAGTGTAATACAATAAACCATCTCTTCTGTTATAATGTTCAGGTTTTGTTTAAAAGACAGAGGCGTTGATTCTTTGTAGTCATTTTACTGCATTATACTGAGAGGTGTTTCTAATCATTGCTGACGCGGACAAAATATCATCTACACACACGCACACACCACACGCACGCACGCACGCACGCACGCACGCACAGACACACACACACACACACTTGTACATATTGTGTCTTATATTTTGAATAAATCTCCCTTCTTGAAAATACATGCTGCCTTTTAATATGCACAATATAAACTTTCCTCTTCTATGAAATGACTCTGAAATCCTTCAACCTTTTTACTAGACATGGATGTGATAATTTTTATTGTAGTTATTCATTTCATTATTAATCAGTTCCAAATCAATAGTTTAGTATACTTTATGAGACTATGGTTATCTCCTCATCAAAACATAAACATTATAACCTTCATGGAAGTGGGATTTATTGTTGTATCAGACTGCATTATCTCGGTTTTAGATGATAAACTGGTCACTGAGTTATTATAGAGAAGAAATCTCTTGTGCTGAGTAAGTGCAATTTGGTTGTGGTCACATTATCTGCTGGTGTAAGAACATCTTGCTTTATGGCACAATGCAGAGTTGCTTACACAGGCTGTTTATGGAGCGTTAATGTGGGTGCAGGCGTTAACTTAGTACGGACTCCATCCCCAGTTTGCAGATCAGAGATGAACTGACAGCAACAGATTTGGTAGTGGTTATGATTTGCAAGCTCATATGTGGAGTTTGTGGTTCATGAGTACATTTTGCGATGAGACATCCTGATATTAGCTGCCCCATATAAGATCATCAGATAGGGCGGATGAACAATAAAAACTCCGCTTTTCCTTCTCGAGTGCACTCTCACTCTGCCAATGTATGCTACATAAAAACCGTCAAAACGAACATTCAATGCCTTGTGAAAGCTGCATAATATCTTCTACAGATGATAGTTTAAGGATTTCAAAAACATATGGTTACTGACACTAATGTGAGGAAGTCATATTTGCAGCAATCTAGGCTTTTGCCTGCAGCACAAGGCTGTTCTGCTTTTTTAAGATCTAATATTAGCCCATGTTTATTTAACATATATAGCAGAAGTTCAGCTGACTGTGAGCTGGCACTCTTGGCACTAAAACTAGCTTTTCCACAGAATTGCAAAACCCTCCAGCTGTGAAGTAATGTTGCTTTGGTCAGCTATGTTCCTTAAATCCAACAGAGGTAAAAAAAAAAAAAAAATTAAAAAAATTAAAAAAAAAGAAACAAAAACATTAAAAAGTTGATAGATTAGGGACTTTAAGTAAGTAGGACAAAATACTCTCTGTGCCACATGCTGTGTGTGTGTGTGTGTGGGGGGGGGGGGGGGGGGGGG